>CM060292.1:496894-557086 GCA_030684275.1 Acipenser oxyrinchus oxyrinchus | reverse complement strand
ATATAATGGGGCCTTATGGCAGAGTGGTTGCAGTGCTGATGTCACGGACCAGGAAGAAGCAACACAAAACAAAGGCAGCAAAGGTAAGTAGGGGAAGCGAGGCAGCGTTTGCTCGGGTTTTAATATAATAAATCAAATAATAAACAAAAACACTTTACATCAAACAAAAGGGCACGTTGGCCAAACAAAACAAACCCATAAACAGTTGTACTCACAAATATTGTGCTGGCTGTTCCAGCACAATAGCAGTTGTTTCTTTTAAGCTCTTTCTCTCCTTAACTCTCTCGTTCCTTACACCCAGAACTCTCTCTCCCCAGGCGCAGAAAAGCTGCGGTTTTATACAGGTGACCATCTCCCGATTAGCAACAATTAATCAATGAATTAGCTTGTGAGATGGTCACCCGGCTGCTGAGGTTTTTAAATAAATAATTTAACACAATAAACAAACACACGACTTTTCGCCGTCATCTTAAAATAATAACTAAGGCGGACGGCTTTGTCCGCCTGCATAAAACTACAACAACAATAATAATAATAATAATAATAATAATAATAATAATAATAATACAAAATATACAAATAATACAGGGACGAGGTGTACCCCATCACACCGCCCCCTTGTGCGTAGCACACATGGCCTCAACGGCCACCTCCCCATAAAACCCAGCAGTCCAGGACAATGTCTCGGGCTGGGAAGGGAGGCTTCAGTGGGCCCATGGCTGGCAATGCTGTCAGCACCCCTGCGGTAGTGGCACGGCTGACAGCATGCTGGTCCACTCCTGCAGCGAAATTGCTGCGGGGATGCTGGTCTCCTGACCTCTCCCCTTTCTTCGTGGCGGTAGCTCCCTCCTGTGGGGCTCCGGCCACAAGAACTCCTGCAGCGAAAGTTCTGCAGTGGGAGCTGGTCTCCTGACCTCCCCCACGATCTCCGGCAGCGAAACTGCTGCTGGGGTTGGTGGTCTCTGGACCTCCTCCCCCTTCTTCAAAGCCGACAGCTCCCCTTGCTGGGGCTCCGGCCACCGTACTCCCTGTGGTGGAGGTGCGGGAAGCAGAGACAGCTCCTGCTGTTCTGCTCCTGGCAGTGGCGGAGGCAGAGGCAGCTCCTGCTGCTCTCCTCCTGGCGGTGGTGGAGGCAGAGGCAGCTCCTGCTCCTCTGCTCTGGGCAGTGGCGGGAGGCAGAGGCAGCTCCTGCTGCTCTGCTCCTGGTGGAGGTGGAGGTGGTGGAGGCAGAGACAGCTCCTGCTGCTCTGCTCCTAGTGGTGTCGGAACCAGCAGGTATTCACCCTCTGCTGGTGGAGGTGGGAGGGGCAAGCAGTCCTCCCACGGCGGTTGAGATGGAACCAGCAGGTATTCACCCTCTGCTGGTGGAGGTGGCGGAGGTAGAGGCCGCTCCTGCTGCTCTGCTTCTGGAGGTGGCGGAGGCAGAGGCAGCTCCTGCTGCTCTGCTCCTGAAAGTGGCGGAGGCAGAGGCAGCTCCTGCTCCAGGCAGTGGCGGAGGCAGCTCCTGCTGCTCTGCTCCTGAAAGTGGCGGAGGCAGAGGCAGCTCCTGCTGCTCTGCTCCTAGTGGCGGAAGCGGTGGAGGTGGGAGCAGCGTGTAGTCTCCTGGCAATGGAGGTGCGAGCAGTGTGTAGTCTCCTACTGTTGCAGGGGACTGGTGCGGCTCTGCCTCTCTTGCAGGGGACTGGTGCGGCTCTCCCGCTCTTGCAGGGGACTGTGGTGGAGGCAGAGGCAGCTCCTGTTCCTCTCCTCCGGTGGCGGCGGTGGGGAAAGTGATACCAGCAGGCGTTCACACTCTGCTGGTGGATGGGAACCCAGCAGGCATTCACCCTCTACTGGTGGACCACGGGGACAGCAGGAATTCTTCCTCTGCTGGTGGACACGGGGACAGCAGGCATTCTTCCTCTGCTGGTGGACACGGGGACAGCAGGCATTCTTCCTCTGCTGGTGGACACGGGGACAGCAGGCATTCTTCCTCTGCTGGTGGACACGGGGACAGCAGGCATTCTTCCTCTGCTGGTGGACACGGGGACAGCAGGCATTCTTCCTCTGCTGGTGGACACGGGGACAGCAGGCATTCTTCCTCTGCTGGTGGACACGGGGACAGCAGGCATTCTTCCTCTGCTGGTGGACCGCGGGGACAGCAGGCATTCTTCCTCTGCTGGTGGACACGGGGACAGCAGGCATTCTTCCTCTGCTGGTGGACACGGGGACAGCAGGCATTCTTCCTCTGCTGGTGGACACGGGGACAGCAGGCATTCTTCCTCTGCTGGTGGACACGGGGACAGCAGGCATTCTTCCTCTGCTGGTGGACACGGGGACAGCAGGCATTCTTCCTCTGCTGGTGGACATGGGACAGCAGGCATTCTTCCCTCTGCTGGCAGCTTGGGTCCTAGGGCTGTGGAAGCACCGACTTCCCGCTCTTGGGCTATGGAAGCACCGACTCCCCCCTCTTTGGGCTGTGGGCGCACCGACTCCTCCCTCTTGGGCTGTGGGCGCACTGACTCCTCCCTCTTGGGCTGTGGACACACCGACTCCCCCCTCTTGGGCTGTGGGCCTTCGGGCTCCCCCACTCGGGCTGTGGACATTGGGCTCCTCCCACTCAGGCGTGGGGCGTTCGGGCTCCTCCCACTCAGGCGTGGGGCGTTCGGGCTCCTCCCACTCAGGCGTGGGGCGTTCGGGCTCCTCCCACTCCAGGCGTGGGGCGTTCGGGCTCCTCCCGGTACTGGGAGGGGCAGATAGCCGGTGTGGCCATACTCTCCACAGCGGGGCACAACTCAGCCATAGGCGCCTTGCAACTGCCTCCCAGCCATCGTCCCAGACCTTCCTTTTTCCCTCTTCCGCTGGCTCTGGATACCTCGTGAGGCTTCTTCCTCGGGAGGCGGCAGCGATGGCTCCTCCCCTTTGAGGCTGGAGGCGGCAGTGGTGGCTCCTCTCCTTCGAGCTGGAGGCGGCAGCGGGGCTTCTCCCTTTTCCCAGGAGATGGCGGGACCCCACTCATATCGGCAGCCAGGTAATTGAGCTGTCTGGGAGGGACGCTGGGTGGTGTTGCTGTTCCCAGGTCTCCCAGCGCTCCCCATCTCGGGCCCACAGGAGGTTGATCACTGCAGGAGGGCTTCCTCATAATCCCTCCCGGCTCCACCAGCCAGTCCCAGACTCCCTCAGAGGAGAGTGCACTCGTCCTCTTTGGAGGATGCAGATCCTCCCTCACCCTTGCTGGGCGCTCTGGCTCCTCCTTCTCCTGCCATGGAGGGGTTGGTCGGGTGCTATGTGCCCAACCTCGCCAATAGCGAAGCACCACTCCTCACCTTTCAAGCAGGTGAGGCAGGCGTCCAGCGTGGGCCGAGATGCAGTGGGACCTGCGACCGCCCTGCGCTGCTGTTGATGTTGCTTCCTCCGCCCGCTTCTTCCCATCTTATTCTTTATTTTATTTATTTATTTTTCCAAAAAAAACACACTTTGAAAAAACAAAAAAAACGTCCTTTTCCTGGTCCGGCTCCTGGAGGCGTTGTTTGTCCCACGCAGGACACCATATGTGGCAGAGTGGTTGCAGTGCTGATGTCACGGACCAGGAAGAAGCAACACAAAACAAAGGCAGCAAAGGTAAGTAGGGGAAGCGAGGCAGCGTTTGCGCTCGGGTTTTAATATAATAAATCAAATAATAAACAAAAACACTTTACATCAAACAAAAGGGCACGTTGGCCAAACAAAACAAACCCATAAACAGTTGTACTCACAAATATTGTGCTGGCTGTTCCAGCACAATAGCAGTTGTTTCTTTTAAGCTCTTTCTCTCCTTAACTCTCTCGTTCCTTACACCCTGAACTCTCTCTCCCCAGAGCGCAGAAAAGCTGCCGGTTTTATACAGGTGACCATCTCCCGATTAGCAACAATTAATCAATGAATTAGCTTGTGAGATGGTCACCGGCTGCACGAGGTTTTTAAATAAATAATTTAACACAATAAACAAACACACGGCTTTTCGCCGTCATCTTAAAATAATAACTAAGACGGACGGCTTTGTCCGCCTGCATAAAACTACAACAACAATAATAATAATAATAATAATAATAATAATAATAATAATAATAATAATAATAATAATAATACAAAATATACAAATAATACAGGGACGAGGTGTACCCCATCACAGGCCTATATGCAAAACATTTAGTCTTAAAAGAGAAGAACACGTAATCATAGAATCAGCATTCAAACAATAAAAACAGCACTGAAGAAATGCTTTGTAAATATGAAGCAGACTTTCCCAAGTATCAAAATAAATTTGGGACACAAACTTCAATATTGGTTTGAATCTGTAATTTTGTGGTTTGTATGAAGAATTTCACCTCTTGTTCAAGTTTGATTAAGTTTATTGTTAAATATTGATGGTCACGTAACTCTGGGTTACTTCCATATATCGGCTTCCCATTTGACATCCAGCTTTCTTCTATTCTCTTATTCTACTTGCTGTGAATAGGCAATGGTTAGCTACTTTTTCATTGCACTACCTGTTTGGGTAAGTAACTGAATGCTATAGCTTGGGGTCCATTCCCCTAAAATTTGTATGAACCTTTACAATCAAATTATTGCACAGTATACTTTTTATATTGAATGATTAAGGTACAGAAATGTTTTTTTTTTTTTTTTAACATACCGGTTTGTGTAAAGAACTAGGTTTGTTACCTAACTTAAATGTTCAATAAAATGTACAGCTGACAGAGGGGTTAACATGGTTTTGAGTGATTTCTTTATAACAATTCTATATACTGTATTGGGAATATTTTTGTTTAGGAAACTCTACAGGAAATCCTTTTTAAATGAATTCATCTCTGCAGCCCCAATAATGTTTGTGTTCCTCAGGAAAACCCTTCAGCCACTCTTGAGGATCTGGAGAAACCTGGAGTAGATGAGGAGCCACAGCATGTTCTACTCCGCTATGAAGATGCCTACCAGTACCAGAACATCTTTGGACCGCTTGTCAAGCTGGAGGCAGACTATGACAAGAAACTCAAGGAATCTCAGGTGCGATAGTAGAGCCATATCTAGTACTTTAAATGTTAGCCAGGAATTTAGCCAAAACGTTTAACTGTTATAATATGCAGGCCAAATCTAATTGTTAGCCTTAAGGGGCTTTCACACGGATCGGCGCGCATGCCGCCTGCTTGCGCCAGCGCTGCAGTACTGTTCACACCAAACGCGGCAGGGTAAAGTCAGGGGGCGGTCCGTTGTTACGTCACGGCTGCAGGTACAGTGGCTTCTGGTTACCGAGCAACAAACAGTAAATGCCAGCGGGAAAATAAAACGCTTTTGACAGAACTGAAGACACTGACAAAAGACAAAACTGAGGAGCGAAATGTTATAAATATTTTTTTATAAAACCTAATTGTAACCCCCACAATCCCCCCCCCCCCTCCTTTTGTATTAATTTTGTTAAAAACTGTTAAAATATAATATATGTACACCAAATAAATCATTTTGCTTATCTTTTAAAATTCTGTCTGCAGTTAATTTATCCAAAAAAAAAAATGATGACGTTATGTAGCACCACAATCACCTCGAACGACACGACCCGACCCCCAAGTTGCTTTTAATATATATACAGTACTGTGCAAAAGTTTTAGGCAGGTGTGAAAAAATGCTGTAAAGTAAGAATGCTTTCAAAAATAGACATGTTAATAGATTATATTTATCAATTAACTAAATGCAAAGTGAGTGAACAGAAGAAAAATCTAAATCAAATCCATATTTGGTGTGACCACCCTTTGCCTTCAAAACAGCATCAAGCATCAATTCTTCTAGGTACACTTGCACACAGTTTTGAAGGAACTTCGGCAGGTAGGTTGGCCGAAACATCTTGGAGAACTAACCACAGTTCTTCTGTGGATTTAGGCAGCCTCAGTTGCTTCTCTCTCTTCCTGTAATCCCAGACAGACTCGATGATGTTGAGATCAGGGCTCTGTGGGGGCCATACCATCACTTCCAGGACTCCTTGTTCTTCTTTACGCTAAAGATAGTTCTTAATGACTTTCGCTGTATGTTTGGGGTCGTTGTCATGCTGCAGAATAAATATGGGGCCAATCAGATGCCTCCCTGATGGTATTGCATAATGGATAAATATCTGCCTGTACTTCTCAGCATTGAGGAGACCATTAATTCTGACCAAATCCCCAACTCCATTTGCAGAAATGCAGCCCCAAACTTGCAAGGAACCTCCACCATGCTTCACTTTTGCCTGCAGTCACTCATTCGTGTACGCTCTCCAGCCCTTCGGCGAACAAACTGCCTTCTGCTACAGCCAAATATTTCAAATTTTGACTCATTAGTCCAGAGCACCTGCTGCCATTTTTCTGCACCCCAGTTCCTGTGTTTTCGTGCATAGTTGAGTCAGCTTGGCCTTGTTTCCACGCCGGAGGTATGGCTTTTTGGCTGCAAGTCTTCCATGAAGGCCACTTCTGACCAGACTTCTCCGGACAGTAGATGGGTGTACCAGGGTCCCACTGTTTTCTGCCAGTTCTGAGCTGATGGCACTGCTGGCCATCTTCCGATTGAAGGGAAGTAAGCATGAAGTGTCTTTCATCTGCTACAGTAAGTTTCCTTGGCCGACCACTGCGTCTCACGGTCCTCAACGTTGCCCGTTTCTTTGTGCTTCTTCAAAAGAGCTTGGACAGCACATCTGGAAACCCCTGTCTGCCTTGAAATTTCTGCCTGGGAGAGACCTTGCTGATGCAGTATAACTACCTTGTGTCTTGTTGCTGTGCTCAGTCTTGCCATGGTGTATGACTTTTGACAGTAAACTGTCTTCAGCAACCTCACCTTGTTAGCTGAGTTTGGCTGTTCCTCACCCAGTTTTATTCCTCCTACACAGCTGTTTCTGTTTCAGTTAATGATTGTGTTTCAACCTACATATTGAATTGATGATCATTAGCACCTGTTTGGTATAATTGTTTAATCATACACCTGACTATATGCCTACAAAATCCCTGACTTTGTGCAAGTGTACCTAGAAGAATTGATGCTGTTTTGAAGGCAAAGGGTTGTCACACCAAATATGGATTTGATTTAGATTTTTCTTCTGTTCACTCACTTTGCATTTAGTTAATTGATAAATATAATCTATTAACATGTCTATTTTTGAAAGCATTCTTACTTTACAGCATTTTTTCACACCTGCCTAAAACTTTTGCACAGTACTGTATATACACACACACACACACGCACACACACACACACACACACACGACAATACTTCAAGAATGCACAGCAAACAAACAAAAAAATGCGACGCTTCCTCTACCGGAGAAAGAAAGAAACTTTATGTAAGATCGTTGTGGGTACATGACATCCTGAAGAAAAGAAAACAGTACGTCGAATACCATCGGCTGCTCCAGGTGAAGTGGCATGGCAGCACAGCATTGTTTAAATAAATAAATACAGCGGGTCTTTTTAAGTTTACTATCCCATTTTTTACATTTTTACTTATGGGTCATTCCGTGTCAATACATCATTGTCACCCATAGGTCTCAGATTTGGATAAAACATTTTGCTTTATCTTTTAAAAGTTTGTCTGCAGTTAATTTATCAAAATAAAAAAAAAATGCTTACGTTATAGTATCAGGTACATAATTATTTTCAATGTGGAGTTTAGCACAAAAAATATATATTATCTCATTTACGTAATTATGTATATTTAATATTCACTCGGTAATCCCATTTGTACACCCACAGACCACCATTCTACATCTTTTTTATTAATATCTCGGTAACTATTAATTATATACAACGCCGGGAAATCTGAAATTAAAGCGAGCAGCTTTTCCTCCATTTTATTTTTTTATTTCTTTCTCGCAAAGGAACCTCCTACTTTCCCCTGATTGGCTGTTGGTAGGTTACGTCTAGCAAGCGGCAAATGTTGAAAATATTTTATCTCTTGCTTTTGCCGCAGCGGCAGTGCCGCGCCGTGTCCGGTGTGAAACGCCCCTTTAGTGTTTATATAGTACAGTGTCATTTATTTCATATCCAATATTTCTTATTTTCTATACACAATTAATTGCTTTACACATATAGGCCTATACATTAATATTGTAATGTAATTTCATATTATGGCTTTTTTGGTTGATTACAAACATTCCCAATAAATATAAACATGTTAATACTATGTTTAGGAAATTAAATGGAAACTAACATCTTACTATCAAGTATTTTACAAATGAACTGTCTATTGTAAATCCAGCTGAATCATAAATTGTAAAGAGAATCAATGTCATGTTCTAAAGGTATAATGTTCCATCCATTTTTATTATTTAAAGATGGAACTCCTATTGTTCGCAAAGCACATTTAAACATGTGTGGAACAGGAATAATGTTTTGTATTTCTAGAAGTAATTTATTAGCAAAAAAAATACTATTTGTTTTCCTATCTGTTATTGCTATTTTCCTTATTTAGTAGATCTTTCTCTTATCTAATTTAATATTTGATAAAGGTATACAGTCAGCACTTAGATGTCCTTTACCCAGATACACGTCATATATATATATATATTATAATTAATATATATGTGTGTGTAACAAATTAATACACTTACCCGTCACACGCCATTTTCCGACTCTTACCCGTTTTCTGATACAAAGCTCATTTCTTCAATGTTACAGTTGATCTGAATGTCCGTCACAGCCCGCGTTTAAAAACATTAAATACATAAAAAGAAAAATTCTCTCTAATGCCAAATCAGTCTGTCTTGTATTGTGCAGTTACACAGCGCTTGCTCCAGTTTCACCTGATGAAAATGCAGCCAAAACAAAGCGAACAAGACAAGCTAGGGTAATGCAACAGCTAATCATTAAACAGTGTTAGATACTGAGATGTATTTTTTATTTTAATCTGTGATGTTTAGTATTTTTTGTGCATTTTCATTTGCAAGTGAACTGTGACATTAGGGCCTTATCGAAAGCACTATATTCTGCAATTTTGAATACTGACTTGGGATACTGTGTTAATTCAGGAAACTGTTGTGTTTCTTTTAATCTTTTGGTTTTGCTAAATTGCATTGCCTTTTACGTTCTGTGCGTGAATAACATTTAGATTTCATTTTGCTGGGTCATTAATGGGAAATTTTACATAACGCTACAATACATACCGGATTTAAAAGTATGTACTGTATTAGTTAACGTGTCGTCTCTCTAGTTTTGGCAAGTGATATTTTCAGAATCATACCATTCTGAATTAAAATACTACTTCTGTTAAAAATATAGTACTCTACCAACAAAACCAATACAGTACATCTAAATAGAAGCCTACTTATTTTAAAACCGCAGTCCTTTCAGATATGTATTTGATATTGTCTGTTTTTCAGGGAACACAAAAAAGATACAAGGGTTGGAACGGGCCAAAATGAAATAATCAGATATGTGTCACACGTGTTTAACCGTCGCTGAAGTCAAAGTTTTATAGGGTCGGATATGTGAGTGCTGACTGTATTGAGTATTGCCCATATAAACTGTTTATAAACTGTAATCTGAATGAATGTGTGTTTAAATTGTGACTCACTCAATGCTCTGCTTCTTTCGTAGACACAGGATAATATAACTGTGAGGTGGGACCTGGGTCTCAACAAAAGCGAATTGCCAACTTCTCTTTGCGAAGACTGACTCAGGTGGTAATATTGTTCGAGTTTATATTCATTTTTAATTTCTTTGGAAAAAATAAGATATTGTAAATAGACTGTGTAAGCAGTAGCCTAAAATGAAAAATCATGTAAAGGGATTTGTATTCCCTGTGTATATAGGGACTTGATATTTTCATGGTTATCTAAACTCATCATTTTGAATCTTTTAGTGACAATGCCATTGACCTCTCACCTAATATAGTTGCCATATTGAAGTCATGATGTTTTATGATTCACAGTACTATTATTGTACTAATGTTTGGCTGTATTCTATTATTTTGTTAGTCAATTTCCATTACTGGTGTTAGCCAATAGAAAAAATAACCCTTTCAGTGCCGCATTATTTTAACCTCTGGCTATATCAATGATACAGACCACATGCTTTGACATAGGGTCTGATTCAGGGTCTGGTTTTGTTGGCGTTAGTACCATTTCTGACTTCATATCAGTTCTAAAATCCTCCTTCTGCAAATGATCTAACCCACAAAGGTCAGTCTGTGCTTGAATTGTGCTATTAACATGTTTTCTTAATAGAGCTTTGTGAATGCATTTGGGACGCTTCCATTTTAATTATATAATTTGTGGAATCCACAAAGGTGCAAGACACTTTTGCAGCTCTCAATGGAGCATTATTAAAACCAGGAGAGGTCAGCTTTTGAAAGGTGTGTTAAACCAATTCTTATACACAGGAGTAGTAGGAAGATGTCTGCCATTCGTTGGTTACATAGAAGGTGACAGAGTAAGAATTATGCAGGTGGAAATCCCATCCACCCCATATCAGACCCCTAATAAATGTAGTGTTTCCCAGATTACATGTTTGTTAAAAGGTTTCAGAATTATGCAAAGAGCTAAGACCCAAACGGGAATCTCTACCAGATAATGACATGCGATATTTGTTTAGGCTAATATTTTATCAGCAAGTTTTAAGTAGTGGTTATAGTGCTGCCTTTTCTGTAATTTAAGTGTGTGTTATTTCCTATTACAGTTATTATAATTAAGTGATATACCAAAATACTACACCAGTCCTTTTTTAATTATTATGTTTACTCGCAGTTCTTTTTGTTTGACCGACCGTATTTATTTCCTGTCATATTTGATTTCCAAATTATGTCTCTTCTTGATTAGCTGTGTTTTGTTCCTTTTACATTTATAGTTATTAATAATCCCTTAAACCATTCAGCAAAGCAGCATATATGAAAGCCGGACCAAGACAAAACTGCACGGAAAGGGCACGCAAACAATTTAAAACGTCTTGAAAGCTGCACCACGCGATTAGTCTAGTTTATATATTAAACATAATTATCAATATGTGAGGTTTTTTAGTGCCTCGTCCGGGCAGTTTTGTCTTGATCCGGAAGCATTTTAAGTTATAGAAGAAATATGAAAAATCATCTAACGATAATTCTTTTCATATGTAAACTGTAGATGAAGTGATTGTGTGGTATAGTTTTCAAGGCGGTTCGCATTTGTCTGGCATTCATCTACTCCCTGTTTTCATCTACAGATTGTATGATGAAAGTATTAATTGTAGTGTGAAATTTTTATCACTTTAACTAAATCAGAGATTGTTTGAATGCTGGTATCTCAAATGTACATTCTCTGCCTTAACATGTAAGGAAAAATATAGAATTAACATTTTTAATCACACTAAACAAATGATTAGTCACAAAATCCTACACAGCATTTAGTTCTACATGTCACAGGAGGTCCCCGGTTCAAATCCCACCTCAGCCACTGACTCATTGTGTGGCCCTGAGCAAGTCACTTAACCTCCTTGTGCTCCGTCTTTCGGGTGAGACGTAATTGTAAGTGACTCTGCAGCTGATGCATAGTTCACACACCCTAGTCTCTGTAAGTCACCTTGGATAAAGGTGTCTGCTAAATAAATAAACAAATAATAATAATAGAAATCAAAAGAAAAAAGTTAAAGTAACTCGTAACAAACTTATATTAGAACGAATGTTAAAATGTACTCCCTTGTTGAGCCATTTTTCTTTAACGCAAGGGCTTTTCAAAGCTATGTTATCCCGATGTGTCTACAGGTAGCTGTACCAGAGGTATTACACATAGGTAATTTATTTGAAGGACATAATAAGGTAGGAGTCGTGCTATCATGGTAAAAAGAGTGGTATTAACGCAAATTCATGAGAACTGGTCAAACACCACAGTAAAAACATCTTTTGGACGTTTGTGAATTACAGCGGAAGCAAGGAGTAAAGTTTGGAGCAGTGATAATAACACACATCCAGTCTTCACTCCAGTTTTACCACTGGTACATGAATCAAGCCCATAGTGTCTTTAGGTGGTACACAGCTGTATTCTATGATTGTCAAAGTCAATTAACCACTTCCACGTTGCTTTAACTTGATGTTTACAAGCTATTCACTCTGATATGGTATCCCCCTTAGATTATGCCCACTGTGAGGATTTGTTATTGTTCAGAAAAACACCAGTTTCCGTTTTGTAGTGCTGTGTAAAGTGAAACTTGCCTCAAGTACTCAAGGAGTACAGTAAACCATTTTAATCAGTTTCCCTTTGCTTCTCAGACATGCGTTTAATGCAAGGAGATGAGATTTGTCTGAGGTACAAAGGAGACCTGGCTCCCTTGTGGAAAGGAATTGGACATGTCATCAAAGTTCCAGACAGTATCCTTTCATTCGCTTGAATCATTTTTATACTGAACATATGTAAGTATTTAAACATAACTTTGAATATGATGTCAAACACTTCAGCTGTGCTTTCTAAAACAAATTGCTATGTTTAATTTCTGTCTTAAACTACTGTACTGCATGAATTCATGTATTAAGAATATATATATACATTAAAAAGTATGGAAATATATAATTTCTAGAAGTTTCTCAAACAAAGCATTCTAGGAAAAAGAACAGCAGCAAGCCTTGCAAAAGCAAATCCAGTGATTTGTATGTTTCTAAATCTTTTTTTTTTTAATGAGCTCTCATTATGGTTTCTTTATATGTCTAATTTGATTGAGCTACTTTTAATTTGATCTGATTCTTGTTATCAACAATCAAAACTGTGTTTTAAAATGAGGCCCAGTGGAGCTCTCAATATGGTTTCTTTTGAAACTGTTCATTTAGTTAAGTTGTCGTCATCTAAAATAAAAACATTTAAGAAGGTGTTTTTTTATTTTATTTTATTTATTGCATTTATATAGCACGTTTTATACAAAAATATTGCAAAGCACTGTACAGTACATAGCAGAAAAAAAACAAGAAACCACAAAGCATTTGTATAGCAGTCTCCATCTTTATTCCACAGGCTGATCGGGGTGTGCAAAACCTTTTTTCTTAGTGGTAGTTCACCCCTTCTATGATTTATGAGAATATTGTAAATGTTTAAGCATTTATTTTTTCTTTCTTTCTTTTTTCGCTTAAACAGCGATTAGACAAATGTGGATTGACATTTGATTTTGTAGTTTGAATACTGTATATACAGTAGTCTCTTATAATATGAATAATACATTTTTGATTGTTAGTTTTTTACTCTAAAACTGTATTTTCTAAATAACAAGGCATGAGCCATACAAACCTTATTTCAAACCTTGTTTGAAGTTTAATTTTTGAGGTCACTATCCTCCTAAATTGCTTGCCACAACCTTCTTGCAAATGAGGCCACGTACGTTCTCAATGGATTAACTTCCTGCATAAATAATAAATACATAAGTAATGATATAAATATTTATATATAAAAAAAAATATGGTAAATTTACTAAACATAATTGGGTACTTTTCTATTCTTTACTCTGCAAGTTTGTATTGTATGACTGATATAAATTGTTTAACTGAAGTTGGTCCTTAACAACACTAAGATTATGGAGATGAAATTGCTATTGAGTTGAGAAGCAGCGTTGGTGCCCCTGTCGAAGTTCCTCACAATTTCCAGGTCGACTTTGTTTGGAAATCAACTTCTTTTGACAGGTAAGATGCTTCATAATTCCACGTGAAGTAGAATACAAGGAAAACCCATTTTAGGGGTCTTCAGTCTTCTGAAGTATAGAAACTAACAATACTAGTGAAAAATGAACCAATTATTAGTCAAGCGCTTAAGAACCTCTCACGTTTTTCTTACTTGCTCATTGTGATATATTGTACCCTACGCTTCTGCTCATCCAGTTGGGTATCAATCCGGGTTTGTCCAAAAGTTTTGTGTAACAGCGGCTTGCAAGTGACTGTGGGAACGCTCATGTTTTTGTGCTGACTCTGATAGACATCCTAGATTGCTGTAGCCAGTGCTGTTCCATATCGCCTTTTCTGTACTGAACAAAATACTGCTCCACCAGTATCCTTTTTTAATTGACATCTTCTGGTAACCCACGGATACCTTTCATAATTAGAATTTTGGAAGTGGCGTGTATATACCTTCCCTTCCTGTGTCAGTTTGGGTATTTGTGGTGTATACCTCAAATTTTTTTCTGTGAAAGTTCTTGTTGAAAATTGATTCGTAACCAAATCGACTACGATGTCTCCGTTGTCTGACTTTTTTTTTTTTAATTTGTAAAAGCAATTTGAAATATTACTTTGAAGTTCTCAATATAATTCTCAGTAACAGTCTCTATAATGAGCAATATCATGTGAATTTCAGCTATTCTTATACCCTTACCCTAGCATTTTTATGTCAGGCCACTTCTCACTAATGATTGGACAGCTGCAAAACCAGGGCAGATCTTTGACTTTCCCATTGGTTAAACTCCCAATTATGTCCCGCCTTTGCTCACTTATGATTGGATACCTGCATAACATAGGAGGCTGTGTGGTCCAGTGGTAAAAGAAAAGGGCTTGTAACTAGGAGGTCCCCGGTTCAAATCCCAGCTCACTCACTGTCTGACCCAGAGCAAGTCACTTAACCTCCTTCTGCTCTGTCTTTCGGGTAAGACGTAAGTGACTCTGCAGTTGATGCATAGTTCACACACCATAGTCTCTGTAAGTCACCTTGGATAGAGGCATCTGGTAAATAAACAAATAATAATAATAGCAAGGGGCAGATCTTTGACTCTTCCATTGGTTAAACCTGCTAAGACCTTCAACTGTTTGTGCCCTGCCTCCGCTCACTTATGATTGGACTGCCGCGGAGAAAATGCAGATCTTCTATTGGTTGATTTTATTTTATATACAAAAATAAAATTCTGCACGATTTTAAATTGTAAAAAAAAATAAATCTGTGATCAGCTCTTTAGTTGGTTAATCGGAGCAGCCCTAGTATATACATTACATTGCTACAGGAACAGATTTAAGCAAACCTTTCATGCAGTGTTTGTTTGAATATTGCAATATTTGACCCTGCCTTACTGATTTAATATGCTGTATATTGATTATTGCTTAAATTATTCAGCTACTGTACAAGAGCCTTTCAGTAATTCCCTGTTTTAAATATTTTAAATAAGGCTTTTACCTTGTCAACAGGCATTTATTAACCTATTTCCTTGTTTTGAATCTGCTTTCATGCAGGATGCAAAGTGCTCTGAAAACCTTTGCAGTGGATGAGACCTCTGTTTCTGGATACATTTACCATAAACTGCTGGGGCACGAAGTGGAAGATGTCATCATAAAGTGTCAGCTGCCGAAGCGCTTCACTGCCCATGGGCTCCCTGACCTTAACCATTCTCAGGTTGCGTTTTGAGCTTTTAGTCAAATTCCAGAAACGTTTAGAGCACGCTTTCTGTATTGAATTAGTTAGAATAGAATGCTTTTTTTATACCTGCAGGGGATGAAATGGGGATACAGTACAGTGGAGGCGTTCATACAGTACGTCTGTATGTCACACTTTACATTTTTCCATGGGAAATCGCTTAATCAGTTGTAATGAAACTTAGTATTACCATTATTTAGCATACGTTATTGAGAAGATTAGACTTGAGATATATGGGGTGTCTGTCCGTACATTTATCCATCTTTAAGTCACACTCACATTTTTACATGTATTTGAGAAAAAGTTATTCTACCTACTGTGAATCATTTTAATATATATTACCATGATACACCTCAGCATGTCACTTACATGTTATGCTTATTAAATTGTGATTAAACTTGGTTTTAACTATCTAGAATCAATTATTGGAAGTATGAGATTGTTGATATATGGAGGTGCCTCTGTCTGTACAACCATCTGTATGTCACACTTTTATATTTGAAGTTTTACACAATTTTACCATACTTTACCGTAATATGTAATATTAAAACCTTATTTGCTTACCTAGTTCAATCTAGGTCTTAAATACTACTAGATTTTCATGAAACTGTTCAACCATTTCTTAATCTATAAGAGTGTACATGCTGTTGAGGTTACATAGTGGGCATCAACTGTTTTCATACTGTTGGCTTTAATTTTGCATTTACAGCCATGGTGGGGTTTGTATGTTACTGACGCACTAGTTTAAGGTGCATTAATGGAGGCATTTTCTCCCTGTGTTCTGTCCAGGTTTATGCAGTGAAGACTGTACTTCAGCGTCCTCTCAGCCTTATTCAGGGCCCCCCAGGGACAGGAAAAACTGTTACATCTGCTACCATTGTGTACCATCTGGCCAGGCAGGGCAATGGGTAAGAGTTGTCTTGACTACTGTTCTGTTTTGCACATGCCATGGAGGTAAAGAGTGGAATACATAAATTACTAATTTCTCTCTTAAACATTTTTCAGACCAGTGCTCGTCTGTGCTCCAAGTAACATTGCTGTGGATCAGCTGACTGAGAAAATTCACCAGACTGGACTTAAAGTTGTAAGGCTTTGTGCTAAGAGCAGGGAAGCCATTGATTCTCCTGTATCTTTCTTGGCATTGCACAACCAAATTCAGTAACATGGATAGGTAAGAATACATACATTCCTAGCTTTAAAAAAAATGCACAATACAACATAATACTACAGAATTGTCCGGTGCTAAAATATTATAAAAATTCATAGTAAAATGTTGTAATGCAACATGGGTTTTTTCATGTTTAAATATGTTTTCAAAGTTTTAAATTAATATTCTGTTATTTCGAATTAGCTGGAAAGCAAAAAGTATAATTTTGTACCATATTGCAGTACAGCGATCACTCAGGTGTAACATATGCAGAGTACACCATCAAATTGCCTATTATTGAGAGAAACACTCTTCTGTATAGTAAAATGGTTTGCATAATCTATATCTGATAGTCATTTATAAATTCTGTTAAATGAACCGGTCATTTTTGCCACAGAATACATTTCAAGCAGTGTTTGTTTGATCATTCAGATATTTGACCGAGTTAAAGTAGATCCTCTACTAAGTGACACTGTTGGGATCAGACACTGCAATTATTTAGCTGCTTCTACACATGTTCAGAGGTTTTGTTCTTTTATATGCTAGTTTTTGATTATCTTTAGCAGGTAATAAAACAGCAGCAGACATTGTTTTATAAGGTCATTTTTAAATTGTGAATCTTGCATTTCAGTATGCCTGAACTTCAGAAGTTGCAACAGCTGAAAGATGAAACTGGGGAATTGTCCTCTGCAGATGAGAAGCTATCGAGCATTGAAGCGCACGGCTGAAAGGGAGCTACTGATGGTGAGACTTGCTTTCATTTCTTCTTGTTCCTTGGTTTGACTCCAGCAGGTATTTCACAGTTGTGTGTTTCTCTTTTAGAATGCTGATGTGATCTGCTGCACCTGTGTTGGAGCCGGGGACCCACGTTTAGCTAAAATGCAATTCCGCTCAATTCTGATTGATGAGAGTACCCAAGCTACTGAACCTGAATGCATGGTGCCTGTGGTGCTGGGAGCAAAACAGGTAATGCAGGAATAAGTAGACATAGAAGCAACATCAAACACAACATCCAGTATACATCACAAAGATTCTCCTAACCAATATTAAAATATGTAGAAATTATTATATGTACCTTTTTAATTGTTTTGAGCTCTTTTAAACAGTTGCAGAGTTCAACTTGGCTATAACATGTTATAAGTAACTTGAACTCTGCAACTGTTTAAGAGCTCAAAACAATTAAAAAGGTCTAATTAAGCAAATTATCAGTTCAATTAATTGTCTAGTTAAGTAAATGAGAGCTCATTTGGAATGAAAACCAGCAGGCACAGGGGGTCCCCAGGACCAGGGTTGTGAACCACTGATTTAGAAGACAGATCTCAAACCCCAGTGGACTAGAGCAGCCATTTTGAAAAGAGCTTTGAAACAGTCTTTTAAAAGTGTAAAGAGTTGTCAGGGTATTAACAATAAAAGAACAATTGCAGTACGTTATTTAAAGAGTTGTAGCAACACGTGGGGATGTATAACGGTAGATTTTTTGGAACCCCGCTACTTTTAAGATGCTAACTGATTTTTAGTATTTATTAAACAGGACATTTCTGGTTAAATGTTTTGTAATATTTTTGCTTACCGTTTAAAAGTCTATTACAGCGTTTGTATACACTTGCAGTTCTGTACATGTAAACATCTGTGTTCATTTCAAGAAAATTACAAATAAGCATATTGTCTTTCTTTTTATTTATTTGATATAGTTGATCCTTGTTGGTGATCATTGCCAGCTAGGTCCTGTTGTCATGTGTAAGAAAGCAGCCAAAGCAGGCCTGTCCCAGTCTCTGTTTGAACGGCTGGTGGTGCTGGGGATCCGTCCCATTCGTTTGCAAGTACAGTACCGTATGCACCCAGCACTCAGTGCCTTTCCATCCAACATCTTCTATGAGGGCTCCCTTCAGAACGGAGTCACTGCAGGTAAGCTCGACAACAAATGGATATACAAATGGGCTGCTGGTGTAACCAGGCTGTTTGCCTCTTGGCATGGGTATTTACTGTACCCAGGTTTGTCTTCTACCCAGATGAGAGCTTTGGTATAGCAAGAGACACTGAGATTTTGGGTTGAATGGGTCACTAATTGTCTAAACCGCCAAACAGATTTTCAATACAATAAACATACTTTTTTATTTTTATTTTTCTCTCTAGCTGACCGCATTAAGAAGGGGTTTGACTTCCAATGGCCACAGCCAGACAAGCCCATGTTCTTCTATGTAACTCAAGGGCAGGAAGAAATTGCAAGCTCAGGAACTTCCTATTTGAACAGGTATGTTTGAAATTAGGAGTTCATTTCATTTTAAAACATTTTAATTAACATGTTGGAATGTTTGTAACCATCAGAAAAGCCATCGTGAGAAGTCCTCCATCACTTTTATAAAATGCCACACGTATAAATGTAAAAGACTGTGTGTACAGCATATTTTTGACAACGGTTAAACGTTTAGGTAAAATTCTAAATGTTTAATTAACACTGGGCTAAACTATTTAAACAGTAAATGCCCATATTTTGAATACAAGGAGGCTGTGTGGTCAGGTGGTTAAAGAAAAGGGCTTGTAACCAGGAGGTCCCGGTTCTAATCCCGGCTCAGCCACCGACTCATTGTGTGACCCTGAGCAAGTCACTTAACCTCCTTGTGCTCCGTCTTTTGGGTGAGGCGTTGTAAGTGACTCTGCAACTGATGCATAGTTCACACACCCTGGTCTCTAAGTCGCCTTGGATAAAGTCATCTGCTAAATATACAAATAATACTAACAACAATGAAGTTCAGTTTTGTCAATAAAGAATTAATTTAGGCCATGTTGATAAAGTGCACATGTAGATTGCAGGTTTGAGTTACGAATTGCTGACTTAAGCTTATCCTGTAATTTGTGAATCATGTTAATGGGTAACCTTCTTCCTCACAGAACTGAAGCTGCTAATGTGGAAAAGATCACCACAAAGCTTCTGAAAGCAGGAGCCAAACCAGACCAGATTGGAATTATTACACCCTATGAGGGTCAGCGCTCTTACTTGGTGCAGTACATGCAGTTCAGTGGCTCTCTGCACACTAAACTTTATCAGGTATTACAATATATCTCAGAACTCGTGGCATTAATGTTATTGATGTATTCTTAGTTAGTTTAATATGTATGCTATTGTTCCCACTAGGGATAGGGGCAATAGGGCCACACTTTCAATTTGTGAATGAAGCAATAAATACAATTCCAGATCCCAGCACCACTTGCTTTGGATCGGTACTGCTCTTGTTTTCATTAATAGCAGCTGCTGTTTTTCCCAGGAGGTTGAGATTGCCAGTGTGGATGCTTTCCAAGGACGTGAAAAAGACTTCATCATTCTGTCTTGTGTCAGAGCTAATGAACATCAGGGTATAGGATTCTTAAATGATCCCAGGCGTCTCAATGTGGCTCTTACAAGGGCAAGGTATGAGACCATTTTTATTAGATTTTCAGTAGGAAAGTTCATTTTCGTTTTAATTTGTGACATCTAAAACAAATGTGTAGAATACTACAAACTTCTCCATATTGTGAATGTTTGTAATCAATCATGAAAGCCATACATCACTTTTTTTACATAAATTGCTGAAATGTGTATTTGTGTAGAAGACTATATGTGTACAGCATTTAATTGTTAATGGAAAGAGAGTAGAAATGTTTAATATTAAATAAATTGGAATACACTGTACAGTCACTATTATATAAACACTAAGGCTGCCTTTATTTCATTCATATTTTTGACAACTGTTGAACTAAAAGGTACACTTCTAAACCTGTAACACTTGGCAAACTGAATGATTGTGGGAGTTTGGGTTGTTCTCATGATAGTGAGAGAAATTCGATGTCTTTTTGTTTCTGTTTTTGTGTAGGTATGGTGTGATTATTGTTGGCAACCCCAAGGCTTTGTCCAAGCAGCCTCTCTGGAACCACCTTCTGAACTATTACAAGGAGCAGAAGGTTCTGGTTGAGGGGCAGCTGAACAATCTGCAGAGAGCCTCATGCAGTTCAGCAAGCCTCGCAAGCTGGTCAATACTATAAATCCAGTGAGTAGCTGTTACTGAAGGGTGAAAACGTTATTCATGTTTCGTACAACAGCAACCTAAACCATGTTAATGTACACTAAAGCATGCAGTTATACTGCTGAAAGTGTAAAGCCATGCATTTATACTACAGCCCTGGATGAAACCTGCATTACAGTTCAATTAGCTTTATGTGCCTGGTTCAGTTCAGACATCTCCCTTTCATTGCTAAGGTTCATCTTTGGCCTTTGTTTATTAATGCTAGCTGTGTATAAATATTCTCTCTGTAACAGCGCTGTTACTTGATAGGTTTGTTTGTTTTTCTTGAAGGCAAATAACATTTTTAACATTCAAAGCAAATGTTGAAAGGTATGAGTTTATTTTGTTTTGCTTACCTTTGTTTGGTGCATGTTTCACCTTTTCTCGGTCTCTTAGTTTCCGTTTTGAACATTATAATCATTATATTCATTGCAAAAAATTAAGCTTGTACAATACAGCAATCTTAACTGAGACTTGTTCATACTAGGCATTGCAGCATAGTCAAGGAAAGTGTGGAGTCCTCCCTGGTACCCACATGTGTAATAGTTGGCTTTAAATCAGGGATCTATGTATGTACACACCACATGTAAAGCAATAATTTCACATTCTTCTATGTCTTTAAACACATTGACACAGTAAATATTTCTTTTTTCAGGCACAGCTGTGATGCACCTTGACTGTAATTCACTTTGCAGTATAAGCAGTGTTTTCCTTGACTCCGTCAGGGAAGCAGAGTGCTCCACATGCTGTTTTCTAAGATCACCGCGCCAAGCGTTAGGCTAATCAGACTCACTATAGAGAAAGAACATACCTTCAGCTAGGCTAGATCCAGGCATACCTGGTATAGAAATCAGCATGTGGAGCATTCTGACATGCAGGGAAAGCACTGATGAGTAATACTTTAACGATACACTTCAATCTTTGTTGTCCGAGGCTTTGCATGCAAGTCGGTTCAGTATTTTTTTTTTCAAACTCTTTCAGCTGTTTTTGAGGTCCAGTAGGTTTTCGGTTAAACTGAACTGCATTTATGCACCCATGGGAACAGGTCATACCATTATTACACACGTTTTTATTTAATTTAATTATTTAATAAGTGTGACAAATACACTCAATGCAGTGTTATTGCATCACTCATACTAATCTATTCTACAATTACACACAATGTATAAAGAATCAAATGTATAAGGAGACATTAAACTTTCTTTTATTTATTATTTTCCTGGTACCCCCATTGTCGCTGCAGTCCGTTGTAGCGGCAAATCACATCTGAGTAGAACTGCAGCTCATGGCTTTCAAAATTACAATTATTTTCAACATGTTGGCTTCAAAGTGACGGGTGTTTGGCAGCATTTTAAAATGGTTTCTGATGAGGAAACACTTCTAGTTTAAAAGGTCATGTAGATTTATATCAGCAAAAAACTAAAGCTGGGCCTCACGCCTGCCGCCAGAGTACTCGTTGAGTATGCTGATTAATTGTAGCCCGTTACTAGAATACATGTGACTCTGTGGATATGGCTCTTGCACATCAATATCAGTGTGTGTGTGTGTGTGTAGTTCGTGGAAGCTGAGTCGTTAGCTTGTTTTATTCACAGTCTTTAATTTGTTGCAGGAGCACGGTTTATGAGTACAGCTATGTATGATGCCAGGGAAGCGCTCATCCCAGGATCAGTGTACGACCGAGCAACCAGGGTAAGGGTGCTGTGTAATTATACTGTATGTGTGAATTGGCTATGTTGTAGCAGGGAAAGAGTTACGTTGATGAAAGTGTTAGTTGAAACATTTGTCTACACGATTATGACTGTTTCTTGTACTGTTAAAATTGCTAAATTATGCATATTTTAAAATGCTTTCAATGAGAATATTGTTGCAAAGAAAATAAATCTTCATTTTTTAAAGTCAATCTCATTTAGGATATAGTTGCCACCTGTGTCCATTCAGATTGTGTGACAATGTGGCCTGCCAGCCCTGCCTACTCTCCTTTTTTATAAATGTAGAGTAGGCAAGGCTAGCAGAACGGAAAAGTCACATGATGCCATGAAGGCAGCTGTTGAGTCCCGGCACATAGGATACGTCTAACAAGCTAAAAGCCTGGTAAGGCCGCTTTCTAGTTTCACATTCTCAACACCATCAAAGAGCAATGGAAATGCAAGAAGCAGTTCAAATGACATTTAAAGCTACTTAAAGGGTACCTGTAGTGGCACTGAATATAGAATCATTTCAATAGAAAACATGTGGCTGAAAACGTTTGACACACTTTAAAACCCCTGCTCGGCCAGTTTCCGATATAAAAGCATTAAAACAACGTTCAGCTTCTATGCATTGGGTCTCTCAGGTGGCACACAGGATATGCGGTCCGGTCATTGATTTCCTTATTTCCGCACACTGCTAGACTATAGCTGGAACTATAAGACGATATTTATGCGATTTATTATGAAACCACTCGTTTCAGTACAACAGATACGAACGAGCAATAATATCACTGCAGCCAGAGTAAAGTTGCAGCAGAGAGTATTATAATTAGGGCTTCTGATTTTCAGTTTTAACCGATAAAACACCCCCGATACCAAACAAATTAAATCAGTGGATAGCCAATAAACGCCGGAAAACACTGTAAAAACTGTGGAAATGGTTAATCTATTCACGTTGACTTTACCCTTTTCACATTTAAAACAATAAAACCTACTACAAAAATAATAAATACATTTCCCTGTGCTGCTGGGAATGTCCCGGCTTCCTGACTTGTATCCATCATTGATTAGTTCTGAATACTTTAAACCCACCCCAACTACTGAGTGACGGCACATTCCTACATCTCTATTGGAGACTCCGCTTGCGAGATTACAATTAGGATGGAGGCTTGTTAGCGGGGTTTAAAGCTGTATTACAGTTAAGACACGGAGGATTTAAAACAGAATTGTGGCGAAATATACAAAAATGCCTACACACAAAAACTCCAGAAGAATATGCCCGTGACCATAGGGATTTTGTTGTGGAAGACAGCAAAGGAAAGAAGGTACAACTTAAGTGTGCAAGTACTGTCGAGTTACTATACATACACACAAAAAAGCATTTTGGAAAGTAACAGAAAACACTAATTTCATACAGTATATCAAAAACGAAAGCCCCGAAAAAAATGATTTACATAAAACTTGAAAATAGCTCAAAATAAGCACCGAAAAATACAAATGAGAACAGAGAAAACAGCATGGAGCTACTACACACACACGAGAAAACAGCATGGAGCCACTACACACACAAGAAAACAGCATGGAGCCACTACACACACACGAGAAAACAGCATGGAGCCACTGCACACATACGAGAAAACAGCATGGAGCCACTGCACACATACGAGAAAACAGCATGGAGCCACTACACACACACGAGAAAACAGCATGGAGCCAGTATTTGTGGTCTGAAAAATATGACTGTACATTGAATTCTGTTTTGTGGACTTTTGGGAAGATGCACCTCATTTGTTTTTACATACACATCCAAGAAATACACAAATCATGGTCAAAAAGTAATACATGTCTGTTTTTTTTAGTCCTGTGTTGCATACAGACAAAAAACGAATATGGTGACCTTTCAATTTTATAGCTTTAAAACATTTCTATAGATCTGTTTTTTGAAACAAAACCAAAAATATAGCAAGGTTTCTTGCAAAATATGAAGATATAATTAATTATATGCAGTAAAAAGTACTTAAGTAAGGGTCGGTCTGCACACGAATTTCCTACAATAAATCAGTTTTTAGGAATTCAAAAATGTTCTTATATCTGTGTGCCTCAATTACTCTGTTTTAGTCCATTCAGTCAATTTTTTTACCACTTTTACACTTGCATGCAGCACGTTTTGTGTTGACATCGTAGCAGGATTTGTGAGAACTGCCTGCTGTAGAGTGCTGTTTTTTCCCCAGTGTCTTTTTTTATTTTTTTTTGCAAGTATGGTATATGATTGCTTGTTGTGATCACTTCAACTTCCTCTGCTGGCACATCGAGGACGTTTTTCTAAACGGAATGAGGTTTAAAAAACATTTGCAAGCAAACTTTCCTTTAACTCTGGGCGCTGACATCTACTCCGTGCTGTCAGAACTGCCGTTAATGATACAGAATGTATGCAAATTAACAAAACAATAATTTCTTTAGCCCTACCTTAAACTATTTCTGTTTACCACGATAAGTGTTAACCATGATTTGACACACTTCCTTGACTATTATAGTAAAATGTGTCAATCTGAATTTTTGTTGCAGGGCGCCCTTCAAATATGTACTTTCAGACCCACGATCAGATTGGAATGATTGGTGCTGGTCCCAGCCATGTTGCTGCTATGAACATTCCCATCCCCTTCAATCTCATGATGCCACCCATACCTCCCCAGGATACTTCGCCAGGCTAATGGCCCGGCAGCAGGTGAGATTGACTGTGATACCAGGAAACAGGGCGCCACACGGAAATGTATGTTAGTTGAAAAGAAAAATATAGTATGTGAATGAGTGGATGAAGTCCAGAGAAGTTCATAAAAAGGTTTAAAAAGTTGATGAGCGGTATATTGTATTTTTAAAATGTGTCGATTTTTTATGGTGACATACAGGCTTCCTGTATTAGGAAGTACAAAGCTAAGTAGTCTGTGTTTTATATGTATCTCTCTCCTGTGTGTCTCTCGGGGATAATACATTTAAAAAAATGGATGTAAAATAGTTGAACACAGTTTTGGACAGCTTGGAATGGTTGCTGTGTATGAACTATAAAATATTTAATTTGCTATTCTAATATCCTTCTAATTGTACATTCAGTCTGCTCAATTGTAGTATTTTTGGTTTTCAGTGTTGGACTATAATTGTGCTGCACTCAGTAAATGTGTGTGCTTGTTTTTATCAGGCAGGGGGCACTGAAGGGGAAGGCTGGCACGGAGGACGCCAGAGAAATCGTGGCATCGGCAATCAGGGAAATAGCCAGTGCAACCTGCCTAACAGCCAGGCCAGTCAGGATGCTGTGTCCCAGCCATTTTCACAGGGTCCGCTGACTCAGGGCTACATCTCTATGAGCCAGCCATCTCAAATGAGCCAGCCAGGCCTTTCTCAGCCAGAATTGTCGCAGGTAAACAGGAAAGATCGTCCAGTTCGTCTTTAAAGAGAAGTGCAGAGTGTGTCTTTAGTGTTTGATATTGTTATACTGAAGCCTTTAATCTCTAGTTCTACGAAATAATTGACATTAATACTTGCATCTCTAGTATGGCACTAGTACTTACTGCACTCTAACATACACAGAATCAGAAGTTTTAAAGGGTTAAAAAGAAATATCAAATGCCAGAAAGTGTTTGATTTAGTAATTCCATCTCGGAAATTATTGTGGAAATGTATCAATAGGAATACCAGATATGCTAATGGAATCTGTAAAAAAAAAAAAAAAAGAAATTCCTCAGATTGCATAAATAGAATTCTACAGTATTCTAACACACCCAGTGTAAAGATCCACAAACACATAGCACAGTGGTATTTTATTTTGAAGTTATATGGTAGGTGAGATGTGTTCAAGCAGGATTTATGCTTTGTATCTCTTTAGGGTGAAATGCGTTGCTTCTACCTTTTTATTTCCATTGCTTTTTTTTTTTTTTTAACAGGACAGTTATTTGGGTGATGAATTCAAGTCCCAGATTGATGTGGCGTTGTCACAGGATTCTACTTACCAGGGTGAACGTGCTTACCAACATGGCGGGGTGACTGGACTGTCACAGTACTAGAGTGTAAGCCTCTTTGTTTATGAAGTACTGGCAAAACATTTCAATAACAACTTCATGGATCCAATATATTTTCATTGGAGAAACCTTGAAATTCCTTTCTTTACTTTATAAAGCCTACGCATTCATAACTGGCTGCTATGACATTGGAAGTTGTGAAAATCAGCTTCTATCTATATTGATACAAGGAAATTAAAGATGACTATCACATCACTATTCGGGTCTACTATATATATATAATATTATTTAAAAAAAAAAAAGTAAAGCAAGCATTTCGAGTTATATTAATGAAGTCACGTTTTCATATTCGGTGGTCCCGAGTGCATTTTTTTTTCTTCCCGGATCTCATTTTGGTGTCAGTCTTGCATTTGTTCAAATCCAATGACAGAATGACCGGATGAATCCCACTGCTCCAAATGCTAAGCATATACAGAGTTCAATCAAAGTAAATTTAGGTTTAACCCTTTGCGGTCTTACATTTACAATTTTCCCTTACTGGTCCGATGTCGAACTCTGTCCGACATCATCAAAAAGATGTCAAGCACAGGTCTCTAGTCATTTTTTCTCCGGAAAAAGCAGAGAACCATTCAATGGCCAAGTGAGACCGATAGGAGCCGAGAGAAGCCGGGGGAAAAAAAAAGGGGCGGATCTGAGCAATACGCAATACCCCGGCACCACAGAGATAACACGGCCATAAACAAACAAGATAGCTGCTTCCACATCCAGCGCTCAAAGAATATCACAGACATTTGCAGAGCGTTTTGAGATGTTACAGTAATAAAATAATGACTTGGATCGCATTATTGAGGAGTTTGGTGATAAAACGAGTGATCAGGAGATGATTTATCAATATGCACAACCATGAAGAGGTATATGAAAAATACAGCAAACAAGGGGTGGGGCCGGGCTGGAGGTGCAGTACTGAGTGTCCTGTTGATATGCAATGCCTTTTTAAACCTGTTTAACTGTGAAAAAAAATACTTTTAAACAGCGTGTGTAAAATAAACAGCGCGTTTGAAAATAAATTGGACCTGATGCGCTGAATAAATGGGCCGCTAAGGGTTAAACATTTATTCGGCCATCATCATGCACCTGAAATCAATCAATGCTGGAATCTAGATCATCGTATCAGCTCTGTACCTGTGATTGTATCCCTAACCCTAGGATTGTATCCTTTATTTCTGTGTATGACGTTTCAATTTTGTTTTCCAGGTTGTGGGAAGAAGAGCTAAGCTTGAGATGAGCTTAGTTCATCAGCATTTTAATCTGGGAAATAAAAAAAAACAAAAAAGGATACCTGTTTTCCACTGCTACAACTGAAGCACCACTGTGTGAAAGCAACAGGAGAGAGAAACCAACCAATCACGAGAGAGAGGAGAAAGACGGACGGATGGACGGACAGACAGAAAAGGAGAGCGAGAGAAAGACCACTGCTAGCACACTGAGACACGGAGAAGGAAAGGAGGAAACACTGGGTGCGTGGTAGCGCCTGTCGCGGAAGGCAGGGGACCTGGTCTTCAATCCTAAACAAAGTTCCTCCCTGTGAATCAAGCTCCCCCAAGAATGATTGTCTGAGGACCTTACTCTACTGGCAGAGTGAGAGAGAGGGAAGGGCCTCAAGCAATTGATAAGCT
Source organism: Acipenser oxyrinchus oxyrinchus (assembly GCA_030684275.1). Taxonomy (NCBI): domain Eukaryota; kingdom Metazoa; phylum Chordata; class Actinopteri; order Acipenseriformes; family Acipenseridae; genus Acipenser; species Acipenser oxyrinchus. Next base: position 529,220 of record CM060292.1, on the reverse strand, counting down.
CATTCTGAAATTTGCGTTCTTACATGGAGCAGGGGGAGTGCTTGAAGCACTCAAAGAAAATTTTTACCTCAAAGTTGATCTGTTTACACAAGGCATCACTTTCAGTCGACACCGTACTGAAAAATGTGGCAGCGAAACCAACTGTAAAAGCAGGAGAAATACGTATCTGTTATCTTGTATTCCATAACAACTACGCAGTAAAAAAATCCCTGGGTTCAACTTTGAGTTGCAAAGTTTTCTGTTTTAAGTCTGATGAGAAATTCTTGATCTACATGCTTTTGAAGCATTTGAATTTCACCTGCTTTCTAAATGAGGTCTTTCATAAGGTGGTTTACTAAGTATGAGGTTAATGCACTGGATTTATAATGAGGTTTGTCTCTTGAGATCTTAGCGGTGAACCTGAAAGATCTATAGTCGTGAGACAATTTCCAAAGTCAAACTTTCTTCTTGTAGAAAACCAGCATTGAAGAGAACTAACTTGGTGTAATTTGAAGTTGCAGCAACGGCTTATTGATCTTCTTAATGAAGGAAAGCAGTAAATAATAGTAACATGTGGCCTTTGCGCTGCCAATGGAGGAGGGTTTTCAATGTTTTAAATGCTCTGTACGCTTTAATCGGCTACTGTCCGAACTCTGAAAAGGGGATTGATTTTTTTTTTTTTAAAACAATGCCTTCGGCTGTAAGGATAAACCTGCTTTCAGTGTCTCCCTGGAACACAAGGAGCAGCTGGTAGGGAGCTCATGCATACTGAAGGAGTCATACAGCGTAAGTTAAAGCAGGTAACTGAGGATTCAGTAGAAAATTAAATAAGGAAGGTGGCTGAATGTAGTTTAAACCCAATAGAGAATAGATGCCATTTGTGCATACCTTTTATCTTGCAAGGAAATTTGAAAGTATTTCCAGAAGTGAACACACAAATACATAGCAGACCACAGGGCTGATGCACAAACCATTACAGTGCAACATAGTGGCATATTGGAAGCACGAAACTGAAATCTTTTAACATATAGGCAGAACAATTATCAATGTTTGTGTTCGCAGTCCTCAACAGGTGGAAAGTGTACATTTCATTTTATTTGACCAAGTTTTGTCTTTTCAGCAGTAAAGTTTTAAGATAGCGTTCCCATAATTTCCTAAAATGAGTGACGTTTCAGTTTAGATACAAATAAAGGGTTATTAAATTAGCAGCCTTCATGTAGAACTTATGGAGAGCAAGTTATGCAAGTGTATACAGCACCATCAAATGACAGAAGTAACCCTACTCCAGTTTAAAAATAAATAAATAAAAAACATTTTTAATATCAAGGCCTATTGGAATAATCACAGGTAGTTTCCAAATAAGAGGAAGGAGGAGGGAGGAGTTATCAGCTGGTGCCTAATCCTGTACTGTTTTTTCTGGAAATGTTTTCAGATGAAGATAAACTAATTAAGATAGGTAACCCAAACTGCACCAGTCGATCCTACTCCTGACTCCTACTCTACACAGCTTTTTAAAGCTTCGAGTAACCCCAGATTAAACTGAGGAGTTGCCCTTCATTTTTCTTTTTCGCCTGGTTAATTTTGTTGTGTGCTAATTACATTCAGAAGGACAGACAGACGCAAGCCACCTTCCTTCTGTAAAATGAGTTGCCATAATAATAAATATGGACTGGCCGAAGGGCTTTTCTTTCATTAATTACATTTTTTGTTTTGCTTTTTGGTTGTTGATGTAGGCTGTACTCTGCCTGTTTTGTAGAAGTAGAGGCTTTCACCCTTTGTGGAATGTGATTGCGTGATGTAACCCCCTCCCCTTTTCACTGGTTGGAATGATTGCTTCTTTGTGCTGTTATTTTATTAACATTTTTTGTTTTTGTAGCAGCAAGTGATTCAGTTTTATTATCCATGGAGATCGATGCATGTACTGCGTCTGATTATTAAATGGAAAGTTGTTTTTGATTTTTGTCCAAGTTGTTTTAAATGTCTTTAATAAACTATCCTAAGTAGCTTCTGCAATACCGAAGATGTGTCTTTATTTGTCAATGTATTGATGGTTTCCTTGTTTCTTGGGAGATTTTTATCCAGCATTATGTACATCTTACCAAGTAAGATCTTGCATAAATCAAGTAAAACTATTATCTGTGGCCATTGTAAAGGTTCAGTGTATCTTAGTTTAATTAGTATTATATATATATATATATATATATATATATATATATATATATATATATATATATATATATATATATATATATATATAGATGGGCTTCAGTGAGTTACAGGAAAATAATTTCATCCAGGGTTCCTGTGATGTTTTATAAACTGTCATAGAAACCTGAGCTGGAATTGTTTTCCTGTAACTCACTGAAGAGGCCTATCTATTATTTTTTATAATACATGGATACCTTTGTAATGCTAATATTAAAGAAGACGAGGTTCAGTAGTACAGTTCGTTTTTTTTTAAACGTAGTGTTTCAGTGCTGTACAGACGTTCTATGTCGTTGTCCGTTTCTCTGAGATACGAATGTATCAGCTTTACATCCTTTCTTTTTTTTTAAATTTTTTTTTTAATAAACGTATTCTCATTTTGTTGCCCATGTAATGAACATTTCTTTACTGTGGGTGTTTTTGAATTGAAAGTGATGGTCTCGGAATCGAATGGGTCAAAGTTCAAGTATATTTTCCTCTAGAGGAATTATCACTTTTTGAGGCACTACTGTGGTATTATGCCTTTTTTTAGAATGGCTCAGGATGCAAATATAGCCTTTAACCATGTATTCTTATATATATATATATATATATATATATATATATATATATATATATATATATATATATATATATATATATGAAAATTATTGAAAATCTTAGCTTTTAGGTTCTCATATATTTATATTTATAATTTATTTTTATTTATTTATTTATTTATTCTGTGGTTTTATTTAATTTTTTGTTGTATCTGGAGGGTGAAGCTTGTGTTAGGTAATGTTAACAAACTGGTGCTCTAATGTCTGTTTTGAAACTGCATACACAAGTCCAGTCCATTGAAAATTACGTAGGTGTGTCTGAAAAAAACAAAACATGAAATGCTTTAGTGTTCCAACTTAATATAAAATATGTAGTATACTTTTATATGTGAAAAAAAATCTTAAAACACAGAATACAAACTACACACTCAGGCTGACTACTGTGCATCTTGGGTCAAGTTCTGCTTTCCTTAAAAACGTTTTCAGATTTTCAGCTTAACATTGCACGTGCTGCTGTTACAGCTTTTCTCAGTTGCTGAGCAGTTTTGGAAAACAATGATCAAAACAGTTAACACAAAAATCAAAACATGTCACTCATTTGCAAACCTAAGTGTATGTGTCAAATCCATTCACACACCTTGCACAAAGTAATACTCCTATCAATACATTAAATACAAGGTGATGCACAATTCACCACTGAACCAAAATAAAATACTGTTTTTTAAACATATTGACTGAACATAGCAACATTGTTTGCAAAACTATCAATCCTATTCTTACTTTGTGTTCATATTAATGTGTGCCTCTTTTTCTGTTTAGATATACAATCTAACAACAAAAGGCATCAATGTGAAATAATTTATTTACAGTTTAGTAAAGAACGTAGTCTCTTAACATAAGAAAGGTTACAAACAAGAGGAGGCCATTTGGCCCATCTTGCTGGGTTGGTTGTTAGTAGCTTATTGATCCCAGAATCTCATCAAGCAGCTTCTTGAAGGATCCCAGGGTGTCGGCTTCAACATTACTGGTATTTTGGTATATGTGTTAACTGTTTTGATGATTGTGATAATAGTACTGGTAAATTTATGATAGCAATTGAGAAAAACTCTGATCTGCTTAGTGGTTTTAAGTTCTAACCAGTGCTTTTAAGTGGTTAGGCAACAATGCCTGTTCCTTTCATAACAGCCAGTTGAACAGATGTAATCTTTGTCCAAGCAATGGAACCCTATTTAGAAATGAGTGCACAGAGAGCATCAACACCATGGAAAAGATAAGAAAACTGTTCTGCAAAAGAATTAAAACCCCATTTTATCATTATAGATCATTTTATTTTGAGAGAAACATTTTCTTCCAAACCATGAAAAAACAAATCTGCATTAACATATATATCTTTTTTTTAAAATGTATGATGCTGTGGTTTTCACAGAAAGCAAGTGTCAAACTGGTGCAACTTTTTGTCACTGTGAAACTGAGGCGCGAAAGTGTAACCTGGGAAGTGCCTTTATGCCCTTTGACACAAAGAACCAACCCCACGAAACCCGTTTCAAATAAGGTGGCCATTCCAGAGCTTGGTGACAGATGGACAGTTAAAGGCCTATTCCACTCAGCAAGGGGCACTTGTTTTGTTATGGCATGATCTAAACAGCTGCTTTTAACCCCATTTCTACCATGGAAATATTTACTTAAATACACAAAAGCAGGAAGGAAACCCAATGTAAAACACTTAGAAAAGTGTGTGCAATACACTGGAAGTTATCAACGTATTACTGGTTTACAGACTTCAATAAGTTCATTTCAGAAGTTACTGATAGATATAAGGCATTTAGTGTTAAAATCACTACTGCAATTCCAGGACCTTACAGGGTTTTACACTGGACAAACCAGCCTCTTCTCTTCAGCCTGAACTTGTGTACACGCTTGAGATAAAGAATCCAATTTAAAACAGGCCGACTGAACTCTGCACAAAATCAGATCTTCAGTAAATGCAGGAGTCACAGCAACTAGATTATCAGACATGACAAAATATTAACGAACAGCATTTTAGTCACTATTGCAGGATCTTTTGGAGTAAACTGAACAATAAATGACCCACCAAGTCATTCTGTATAATGTCCCAATGCCTGTTAAAGAGTATTATAAGAAATGGATCTTTAATGGACTGGAATTTTTAGTTGCTGGTTTAATGTTGTCAATCTGGACCCAAAGCAGACCCGATCCACGTGGAAAAGGCCCCCAGTCCCTCACGGCTTCTCCTTTGCTTCGTGTTTCTGTTGCCTGCGTTTTTTCTTCAGCAGTTTCTTCTTCAGCAGAATGTCTTTCTGTCTCTGCAGATTCTCCTGTATCCTCTCCTTGAACTTTCTCTTCTCTCTATGGATTTTCTCCAGTTCAGCTTTCCTTTTCTCTTCCAGGTCTGGGTCCTACAGGGTTCAGAGGGATTGACAATGTTAGGATTCCCATCAGTCTGTTCTAGTTCAAAAGACTGTAAAAACTACGGCATGTTAAAAATCACACACCTTTCTCAAAATGAAGTGTCTGCGAGTTATAGCGTTATTCCACAAAGTAGTTTTATTAAGCAAAATGAGGTGAATCCGAAATCGTGGATATAGTTTTTTCTCCAATACATTTTTTTTAAAATCACAAGCTGTCTGACTGAATGTGAGCTCATGCCACAGTATTCGATTGTCCAGGACCGTGAACATCTTTATATTTATTTGGTAAGGATACAAAATCTGGGACCACTTTTCTTTTCAGGTAATTTCAAACTTGTGTTGGATTAAGTGCATTAAAAGCTCAGCATACCCAGACCTGCTCTCAGACTCGTACTAGAAAACTCATTTTCACCAGTGACGACGCAGCAGTTTAAAGACCTCAAGGGGATCATTCTTGAACAATTGCCTTTAAAGTTAAAGCTTGAGTGTAGGAAAAGAGAGCTGCACTTCTACAACCTTCAGTTAGATTATCAATTTGAGAGCTCTGCAAGCACACCTGAATCCTGACCTGAATCTCCCCATTAGTGCTAGGTGCCTCTCAAGCAGAATTGTGCTGAACAGCTGAGAAGCATGATAAAGTACTTGGAGTCAGACCACTACACAAGACTGGCCCTCAGCTTTATTACAAAGACTTGCTCAACCAAAGGATCTGCAGAGTTAAGTTCCTTCAGTTATTACACACCCCTGCTGTATCGAATGATCAGTTATTACACACCCCTGCTGTATCGAATGATCAGTTATTACACACCCCTGCTGTATCGAATGATCAGTTATTACACACCCCAGCTGTATCGAATGATCAGTTATTACACACCCCTGCTGTATCGAATGATCAGTTATTACACACCCCTGCTGTATCGAATGATCAGTTATTACAAACCCCTGCTGTATCGAATGATCAGTTATTACACACCCCTGCTGTATCGAATGATCAGTTATTACACACCCCTGCTGTATCGAATGATCAGTTATTACACACCCCTGCTGTATCGAATGATCACAGTTATTACACACCCCTGCTGTATCGAATGATCACAGTTATTATACCCACTTTTCCTTCCAGAATCATTTGCTTTCTTTTGTTTATTTCCTTCTTCTCATCGAAGTCCGACGATTCCAGTTTCTAAAAAATAAATATAAAAAGCTTCAATGTTCATTATATACAGTACTGTGCAAAAGTTTTAGGCAGGTGTGAAAAAATGCTGTAAAGTAAGAATGCTTTCAAAAATAGACATGTTAATAGTTTATATTTATCAATTAACAAAATGCAAAGTGAGTGAACAGAAGAAAAATCTACATCAAATCAATATTTGGTGTGACCACCCTTTGCCTCTTTTTACTATCTGGGTTTCAATTTATTAATTCGAGAATTTAAAGAAAATGTAGAATAACAATAGTTGTAAGCGCGGGTCTCTGCCGGCGTAATAAAGACGTTAAAACAAGCTTTTGCATGTAGCCTTTTCTTAACTGTCAGGATATCAATGTTTTATAGAAAACAATAACACAGCGAGCGGCAAGTACACCTCAATAATAATAACTGCGGTGACTGTTCTCAGGAACTAAAATCGGAAAGAAAACAACATAACAACAGGGCTCTACAGTGAGACTAAGTTGGTTGCATATGTGACTCAAATTTGCTTGTGCAAACGTACATTTTAGCTCAGCACTTACAATCCCACACTGAGGACAGCGAGCGCTCAGCACTTACAATCTCACACTGAGGACAGCGAGCGCTCAGCACTTACAATCTCACACTGAGGACAGCGAGCGCTCAGCACTTACAATCTCACACTGAGGGCAGCGAGCGCTCAGCACTTACAAACTCACACTGAGGGCAGCGAGCGCTCAGCACTTACAAACTCACACTGAGGGCAGCGAGCGCTCAGCACTTACAATCTCACATTCTCTCCTCGTCACGTTCACCTGGGTCAGGATCTTCAGCACCTCACTCTCCGCCACAGAGTATTCCTTCAGCTTGGCTTCTAAACACACAAGAAAATATCCTTCCTTGCTTAAAAACATTCTGGAAGCGTTTGCATAAACTATCCTGCAACAGGTATTGAAAACAGAGGCATTCATTACCTGTTTTACTCATTATCTTGGTGCCCTGACTCACTGAAGTACCAGTATTGTGCCTTTTTTTGTGTGCACACACAGACTTATTTACTACCTCTATCAGGTATTGACCCTGTGTTTTATGGTACAGGTTACAGGCCTGACATCTTTAATCTCTAGCACTCCTGAATTCTGGATAATACACAGTCTCAATATTTGATGTTCCTACTCGAATTCTAATGACAAATAAAAAAATATAAAATGTGTGTTTCTGGGGTCCTTCGTGAAAACAAGCTGGCTGTGCAACTTGATGAGCTTTTCCTGCTGTGTATAAAATGAAAATAAGAAAACAAAATAAAGCTTGTTCGACAGGGCAACAAAAACAAGTGACTGACGCAAGAGGTGCAGAAGAGCCCTGGACTGCTTGAGCTGCAAGTAGCAGAGAACAGGTTCAAAGCAGGGGTCTGTCTGCGGCTGTGCTCCACTGTGTCTGAACATGAATTACCAGTTAATCATATACTACTTACTGTCTTGAATGACACTCTACTTACTGTCTTGAATGACACACTACTTAGTGTCTTGAATGACACACTACTTAGTGTCTTGAATGACACACTACTTACTGTCTTGAATGATACACTACTTACTGTCTTGAATGACACACTACTTAGTGTCTTGAATGATACACTACTTACTTTCTTGAATGATACACTACTTAGTGTCTTGAATGACACACTACTTACTGTCTTGAATGATACACTACTTACTGTCTTGAATGATACACTACTTACTGTCTTGAATGATACACTACTTACTGTCTTGAATGACACACTACTTACTGTCTTGAATGACACACTACTTACTGTCTTGAATGATACACTACTTACTGTTTTGCTCTTCAATGGCGTGAACGAGGTGAATATCGTACTGGGTCACCAGTGTAATGGAAACACCGTGTCGCCCTGAAGAGGAGAAACAGAGACACACGTTATTCCTGAAGCTGTGCTCCTGTGCGAGGCGTTCTCATCGAGTTCACGTACCTGCGCGGGCCGTCCTGCCGACACGGTGCACGTAGTTTTTAGGTAGGCCGGGGGTGTTGTGATTGATCACAACCTGAACAGTGGGGATGTCCAAACCCCTGGTGGAAAATGAGGAGAAAAACAAACAGAAAACATCAGGAGCTGCTCTGCTTCCCTATTAAAACCTCCTCCAGTGCATTCATAAAATCATGAACGAATGCATGTGCATTTCTCCATATATCCAGAGAATCACTTCTCCAATTGTCATGAAACATGGTGTAGGAACAGGTATTGAGAGGATAGCATCGATCAGGAGGACCGTTTATGTAACTGATTGAACATTTCTTATTCTATACTATTCTGTACACACTGGTGACACGTCATGTTCATCATGAGAGCTCTAATTCAGAATTGAGAGGCGTGGAGTGCCCCTGCAATGCTGTACAGCAAGCTGCCCAGAGTCACTGTCAGCTCAGCAGCCTGAGAGCTAGTGAAGGGGAGACATGGAGTCTGTATCCCTCAGCTGGGGGAGACATGGAGTCTGTATCCCTCAGCTGGGGGAGACATGGAGTCTGTATCCCTCAGCTGGGGGAGACATGGAGTCTGTATCCCTCAGCTGGGGGAGACATGGAGTCTGTATCCCTCAGCTGGGGGAGACATGGAGTCTGTATCCCTCAGCTGGGGGAGACATGGAGTCTGTATCCCTCAGCTGGGGGAGACATGGAGTCTGTATCCCTCAGCTGGGGGAGACATGGAGTCTGTATCCCTCAGCTGGGGGAGACATGGAGTCTGTATCCCTCAGCTGGGTTTTGTCCGTATGGGGGGGGGAGGGGGTTCTTACCTGGCAGCTACATCAGTTGCAATGAGGATCTTGAAAATGCTGGACTTGAATTTCGCCAGAGCTGCAAATCTCTGTTTCTGAAGTAACACAAAAATGTGTCATTTTAGTACAGCTATAACAAATGTAAAATGGATACAAAAACATGAGATTTCAAAAATAATGGTTTGCTGCAGTTCACAGTGAGTTGTAGTAACTTTGATAATACAATGCATGCGTACTATATATACAGTAGTCACATGTTCTAGGCAATATTTTCTTCACTTTTCTCCACTCCATGTTTACTTGATAAAGGGACACGTGGTTTTGAAGCTTGTATATTTTAAACCTCTGAAATTTTTTTTTTCTCTCTCTCTACACATATACACAGTCGCAGACAAAAGTATTGGCACCCTACACTTAATATAAGACAATTCAAGAAAACATGTTCAATACAAGCATTTAGTGAGCATTCGCCACTAATTAATATAGCAAAGACCAAAATACACAATTTCTGGTACTTTAACAAACAATATTTAAAAGAAATACAGAATACCAAAATCCACAATCAGAGCAATAATCAAGAAGTACCACAAAGGAAATTCAACTGAAGCGCTTGAAAAAGTGGACGACCAAAGAAAATGATGGGTACAGCAGGTAGGAGAATCATCCGACAGCTATCCACGATAAACAGCCAAGGACTGCAAGAAAGATTCAGAAGCATCCAGCATAATCGTGCACGAAGGAACTGTACAAGGCATCTGAACACAGAAGAGTTGTATACACACAGACCTCACTGTATCTGAACACAGAAGAGTTGTATACACGCAGACCTCACTGCAAACCTTTAAAGGAAATTCTTAAAACAAGCCATCTGAAATTTGCCAAGAAATATGAACAAGAAACAAGCATTTTTTCTGGTCCAAGAACTTTTCCCCAAAAATGGGCAACAGTAAAAAAAGGGAAAGCCTTCAATGAAGAAAACCTTGTACCTACAGTTAAACACAGTTTAATCATGATATGGGGTGTTTTAGCAGTTCAGAGACTGGAGACATCCATGTGATTGAAGATCAAATGAATGCAGCCATGTATCAAAACATTCTACACAGTACAATGATTCCATCTGCTCGAAGGCTGATTGGCAGATTTTTTTAGTCTATTTCAGGGTATCTACATAACACTTAAAAGTTGCCAAAAATAAACACCAAAAAACAGAAGCACTAATTATGGTATAATAAGCATAGGGTGCCAATACTTTTGTATGTGACTGTATATATGTTAAAAAATGTGTAAAATAAAATACCTCAATTAACTCTTTCCCAGAAGTGTTTCCCCTTCATGGCCTACCTGTTTCATCATGGAGTGGAGAGCCACCGACGGGAAGCTGAATTCTCGAAGCATCATGTTCAGGATTTGACAGTTTCTAAAAACAAAACAAACACACACACAGTTCAGCCTGGCTGCACACTGTGTTCCAGCAGTGCTAGTGGAGCAACACACACACACACACACACACACACACCGGCTGCACACTGCAGCAGGCAGTGGAGAGCACACACACACACACACACACACACACACACACACACACACACACACACACGTCTGGCTGCACACTGTGTTCCAGCAGTGCTAGTGGAGAGTGCGAGAGCACACACACACACACACACACACACACACACACACACACACAGTTCAGCCTGGCTGCACACTGTGTTCCAGCAGTGCTAGTGGAGAGTGCGAGAGCACACACACACACACACACACACACCTGGCTGCACACTCCGTTACAGCAGTGCTAGTGGAGAGCAGCAGCACACACACACACACACACACACACACACACACACACACACACACACTCCAGCCTGGCTGCACACTGTGTTCCAGCAGTGCTAGTGGAGAGTGCGAGAGCACACACACACACACACACACACACACACGCCTGGCTGCACACTCCGTTACAGCAGTGCTAGTGGAGAGTGCGAGAGCACACACACACACACACACACACACACACACACACACAGTTCAGCCTGGCTGCACACTCCGTTACAGCAGTGCTAGTGGAGAGCGCACACACACACACACACACACACACACACACACACACACACACAGTTCAGCCTGGCTGCACACTCCGTTACAGCAGTGTTAGTGGACGGCAGTTCTTCTGCTCCGTTATCATACAGAGCATGTGCTGTCCACCTTCCACACGGTCACTGCAGAGTACATTATTAACAGACAAACCCTACTCTGTTACACTTATTATCACACTGAAATGTCCCAGCCACAATATGATGGGAGTGGCTGGCTACATTTACAACAAAAACAGCTGTATCATGCTCTAGTGCTATTACTCCTGAAATCTACTTCACCCTCTCCTTTTTATAAGGGTTACAACAAACTTCCAATGGGGGTCACTGTAATTAAATGTACATTGCATTTAGATTGATGTTACAGAAACGCTCCCATTTGACTTACCTGATCGTGGCCATGCATCACCTCTGCTTTTTATTTTTATTTCTGAGATTGGTAAAATGTAATTATTTGTTAAATGTTTCCATTAACAGTAATTCAATCTCATTAGCACAAGAGATTTGTTACTGTGCTGTACAAAAGCTGTGCTATTAGGCTATTGCTATTAATTCCACTGAAATGTATTTTTTGAGCTTCGTTCTATTAATGGTTTGTGACGTTACCCATTCCCACTCTGCAATGCAATCATCAGCATCACTAGCTTCCCTGTAAAATGAATTTCAACTTAAAACAAAATATGTCTGCTAAAATGTAGAATCTAAAAGATTCTTAACTCCAAATTATTATGAATTAGTCATTTAGCAGACTCTTATCCAAAGCGACTTACAGAGACTAGGGGGTGAACTATGCATCACAACTGCTGCTGCAGACTGACTTCCAATTTTACATCTCATCTGAAGGACAGAGCATAAGGAGGTTAAGTGCCTTGCTCAGGGTCACACGCACACGGTGAGTCAGTGGCTGAGCTGGGATTGAACTGGGAACCTCCTGGTAACAACAAGAACCTTTCTTTACCTGGCCCTTGCGTTATTTTTTCTAAAGTTGTGTGATAAATTTCTTAACATGAGATTTGCAGCTGGATCACAGGAGATAAGGAAGTGTATTACTGTCTCGGTAAGAGGATGATTCTTCAATCTGTTCCTTGAATTTGACACATTTTGACCTATGGAACGATTTTAATCATACCACACTGGCACTGACCCACCCCCTCCAGCGTTCCATGCCTGGAACTCACATTGCTAAAATCTAGTACAGTACGATGGCCGTATGACATCAAAATTCTAGAAAAAGAACTTTCCATTCTGGGTGCCACAAGTCTCAATGGAGAAATGCTTTAATAATATCAGTTCAGAGCTAAAATTCACACAGCTCTGCATCCAGTCCTGAGTTTCAGAACTCCCCTTGTTTAGATGTCTTATTGAAATGACTAGATCAATCAGGCCCCTGTAAATCAATACTGAACTGATCACACTTCTCATCCCAGCATGAATAAGGCACGCCCGAGTCAGTAGCTTTACTTCTCATGCCGCTAGAAGGGAGGCACCATTTATTTAACATCAATCTCCTGATCAATTCAATAATATACTTCAAATCGAAGGTAGTTGTGAAATCCAGGAGTGGGGCTAGCGCGACTTTCAAGCCCTGTAATATCAATAACATTTCTCATTCATACCACCAACACCAAGCTTATCATTTTGGGAAATAAAAGTCAATTCTACATGCAAGTAGGTAAATTTTTGTTTTTAATGGTAATTTATTTGAAGCTGGTATTTATGGAGCGCTCCTTGCAGACACTTCAATGCTACACTTCCGATCAACTTCATAAAGTCACACGAAGGAATCAGATCAACACTGAAAACACGTCAGCCACAGGAAAGGCAGCGTGGGACTCAAACGCAAGCCAATGCGGGAAGCTTCTGGGAGTTGTTTTGTTTTAAAGAAAATAAATGGCTTTTTTTCTGGAGAAATATATATCTGACAATAAAGCACTCCGACAGAGTCACTGAATGAATCTGAAACATTGAGAATTCCTGCAAGGACTCTCAGAAGAGACTTTCACACAGGACAATGCGAGATGTACGAGGTCATGGCAACACATATTACATACGATTTACCAGCATGATTTGGTTAGCTACGTGTTCTTTAAGCACTGTATGAACAGAGATCCCTACTTGCAAGTGCTGGTGAAGATCATGATAGACCAGTCTTCATGTTCGGTCTGAAATTTCTGAATCAAACGCACGAGGTAAGCGTCTTTCACTTTCTCAGCAACAAGAATGTACCTCTGGTCCAGTTCATCGACCGTGCGCACCCTGAGAGAGAGAGACACAGACAGAGAGAGTGAACAAACAGGAAAATGTCTCCAATCCTCTGTATTGGATCTGTGCTCAACTAACAGACCACACTAAAGTATTGCTTATTAAAGCCAACATAGACAATATTTTCATACTTACAGATAAAATAACACACACTCACACACACACACCCACACCCACACCCACACCCACACCCACACCCACACCCACACTTCTATGATTTAATATTATTTTCTGGGGCGTGTTTAATGTCTTGTATAAGAGAGTAACCCGTGCTGCCAGCCCCGCCCGCTCTCTACCATGTGACCCGTGCTGCCAGCCCCGCCCACTCTCTACCATGTGAGCCGTGCTGCCAGCCCCGCCCGCTCTCTACCATGTGAGCCGTACTGCCAGCCCCACCCGCTCTCTACCATGTGAGCCGTGCTGCCAGCCCCGCCCGCTCTCTACCATGTGAGCTGTGCTGCCAGCCTACATGAATGGAATGAGGAAGGCTCACAGTCCCAGCACTTAAGATTCCCACAGTTCAAAGCCTGGCGAAGGCAGATTTAGAGATACAGCATAACTCCATCCTGGAGCAACAGTGACTGTATCTACCAAAATAATTCCAAACATGATTACCTCCATGTCCAGCGCTATAGGTTAAATAAATCTCTGTTTGCAAGCCTTGCTGCCTTGCACTTCCTGGGTCATTTCACCTGAGAGAGAAATTGTCCCCACCCCTTTAGGGCTGCCTTTCCTGCTAATAACCAATCAGCTGTTTCCCTGAATGACTGATGGAAGAAACTGCGGAGCTGAAATGAATCATGAAGTGTGAGTGGAACAGATCCTGGGCAAGCAAACTGAGAACTGTGTTACTGAGTGTAGGCTAAATAGCATGCTTTCAATGAAAACACATTGCTTGTGAAACTTTACATGCGAGACCTATATAGTGAATGGCAGTGCACACTAGGTCAGTTATTATTATTATTATTATTATTTATTTCTTAGCAGACGCCCTTATCCAGGGCGACTTACAATTGTAAGCAAATACATTTCAAGTGTTACAGTTATATGAGAGTATTGTGTGTGGCTGTATCGTGGATGCTCACTCGGACTGAGACTCCCAGTAGAAGGGCTTGTTCAGGGCTATGCTCTTCAGCTCCTGCAGGGTGTCTGTTAAGGTGGCGCTGAACAGCAAGGTCTGTCTTTTAGCAGGAACAGCTCCCAGGATCACCTCCAGGTCTTTGGTGAAATCTGTACAGCCTTGTTCTAGGAGTCTGTCAGCTTCATCCAGAACCTGGCAGGAAGGGTAAACTGTTAGGAGATGCAGCAAGCCCAATGCATTCTCAATGTATCACCTAGTGTGCAGACGCAGCAAGCCCAATGCATTCTCAATGTATTACCTAGTGTGCAGACGCAGCAAGCCCAATGCATTCTCAATGTATTACCTAGTGTGGAAACGCAGCAAGCCCAATGCATTCTCAATGTATCACCTAGTGTGGAAACGCAGCAAGCCCAATGCATTCTCAATGTATCACCTAGTGTGGAAACGCAGCAAGCCCAATGCATTCTCAATGTATCACCTAGTGTGGAAACGCAGCAAGCCCAATGCATTCTCAATGTATCACCTAGTGTGGAAACGCAGCAAGCCCAATGCATTCTCAATGTATTACCTAGTGTGGAAACGCAGCAAGCCCAATGCATTCTCAATGTATCACCTAGTGTGGAAACGCAGCAAGCCCAATGCATTCTCAATGTATCACCTAGTGTGGAAACGCAGCAAGCCCAATGCATTCTCAATGTATCACCTAGTGTGGAAACGCAGCAAGCCCAATGCATTCTCAATGTATCACCTAGTGTGGAAACGCAGCAAGCCCAATGCTTTCTCAATTCCCAAGACTTTTAGATTTTAAAAAAGTTAATCATGTCTGCCTAATTCTTCTCTGTTCTAGGCTAAATGGATTCAGTTCTGTACAGCTGACCTGGTCTCTTATGGTACAAGAGTGCCTTCTCTGGATACTTTGAGGCAAACCTGAGTGGTTGTGTCACCTGAAGAGCAAAACAAATCTACTAAAAGGTACAGGTGATCTTAAATACTAGATTTTGTATAATGTGTCGTATTAAGGGAAATAAGGGATTTGGCTAGCTTCCCCTCTGGTGTTTGGTGTAGGGGAATGACAAGAAGCCTGACTAGTTTATACCAGGAAGCGGAGTTTTCTCATGTTGAAGGTGTTGGAACTTCTGATATGGTCTGCCAGTCTCCCGGGGGTTGCTATGACAACATGAGGCTTTTTGGAGAGTTCCAGGGCCTGTGCTACCATATCTGAAGAGAAAACACAAAAACAGAGTCGCCTTGTTACAGAGGCACACACACAGCAGAAAAAAGTATTATTTTTACTTTTATTATTAAAGATCTTTCCAAATGTAAATATCATTTTTTGCACAGTGAAAGATAACATCTGAATACTACCACAAAAAAAACTATGAAGCTAGTGTGCAAAGTCAAGTTATTTCCACCTGTGTGACCATGTGACTGGCTTTGTCAGGGCCTTTTGCACCACAATACAGTAAAACCTGTCCAATCTGGCGTCGCTTGTGACTGGAAATGTGTGCCGGTTTAGACAGCGTGCTGGATCACATGTTAAAATCTAATATTGTACCTAAAAAAGGTCAAATGACAGCACCATTTCAATGCTTTAAAATAATAATAATAATAATAATTATTACTACTGTACATACACAATATAATTAACACAACAATGCCTCAATGAAATCTGTACCTGTTATTCGCACAAGCCTGTTTAAACCATTCCCACAGAAAGACTTTTTCCTATTGTACCTGCATATGGCATTCAGGTTTTCTACATGTTGCTTTAAGTGCATCTACACAGAATGTCTCAAAAGGTTTGCCTTGCAATTTAGAGTTTTTCACTGAGCTCTTTTTATATTAGTTTTGGTAAACTCATCTTATCTAGCATGAACTACCATCACTTCAGACATCTCCTATCTCCTAGATATGGAAGAGGCACACATTATGTTGGGCGTGTATTTGATTTTTAATGGCATTCTTGTAAACAATAAAACGGCCCAACGTCTCTTGCGCTCTTTCCCATGCTGCACGTCCCGCTGAAGGAAAGCAGCCGGCACACTAGAGCTGGGTATCGGCTATGTCTTCACAATACAATATCTATCACAATACAATATCTATCACAATACAATATCTATCACAATACACTATCTATCACGATACAGTAAATTAAGCATGAAACAGAAGAATCACACAATCGTCTCATGTGCTTGTGCAAGTGTTTGCAATAACACTAGTAAAGCACTTCTGATTCAATAAGCTTCACAGCCTGTTCTGTTTTTGGTTCCTGTTTATTCTTGAAAATGCATTTTTAAAACAAAATTACAAATCAGGGCTCCAGACAAAGTTTTTGTCTTAGGAGCCAATGGCTCCAGGCCAAACAAATTGGTCGCCAAATTCAATTGCTAGGTGCCACTTCAGGAGCAAGTTAGTTGCTACCATATTCAAGTGCTTAAAATACAACAACTTGCTCAGACACTAAAGTGATACTAAAACAGTAACTTCATGTCTGTACTCGTGTGTTCAGCTGAATGGTTCATCTATGCAGCTGATGACTGCAATGAACTCAGCATGATTATATTTTCAATATTTTGTATAAAGTATATTTTGTATAACATATTTCATGTTGGCTTATTTTTCTGAACTTGTTCAGTATTTTAAGCTACACGTAATAAAATATAAAAGGAAAAATAAAAAGTTATGAATCTGATCAAAACGAGTCATATATACATGTACATACGAGACGTACTGTCATTGCATCCCATTGTATTCCCTCACTCCGGTTATGTGCGTGACCTCACACTGACAGTGTTTACTTTAAAATGTTTTAATGTTTGCATTTATTTTCTTTAGAAGCTTCACACACTGGCTTGCATTTGAGTACCACGCTGCTTTTACTGTGACTGATGTGTTTCCAATGGCAACCGAATTCCTTCACGTGACTTTATGAAGCTGATCGGAAGTGTAGCATTATCTGCAAGGAGCGTTTGATAAATATTCTTCACTAACAGCTTCAAATACAATACCATAAATAAATCAAATTCACCATAATGCCAGGACCCCCCTTGAAATGTGATGTCTATCTCAAGGGTTCTATCCTGGTTAAATAAATACATTTTAATTTTTTTTTTTTTTTTTTTTAATAAATTTGAAAATGTGCATACATTATGGTAAAATATGAGACCTGCAAATGTTAGCACCATGTACTTTAATGCTCTAACCTTTTGCCCTTTTAAAACAGTCAATAAAGGGGTTTGGCTTTTGTTCATTTTACCCCACTACTCAGAGCACTAGCCCTAACCCCGAAAAGATTATCTTCTCCTAGGCAATGTATAATACAACTTTTAATAAGTAAACTGTCTCAATAGTGAACTGATATCTAGCTGAACATCTAATCTGTATTTGACAGAGTTCCCAATGCAAGTCTTACTCATTCCTCCCACAACGACACAGTCTCTCAGTCCCAGCGGCCTTCCCAGTACTCGGAACTGCTCTCCAATCTGATATGCCAGCTCCCTGGAAACACAAACAACATTCATTTATTGCCTATAATCTACACATCTAGACTTGCTCCTTTTCAGGCTCACACAATGCAGTAATAAATCACCTTTCAGAGTATCGGAACCGCAGGAACCCTGTTGATGCCACAACCGGGTTCACCACTTTGAGTTTAGGAGTCATTTCTGACCAGCTGGGTCTGATTGAGTGGGGCGGAGATACTGTGCCCTGGCATTGAGGAGCAAAGCGCCTGCAGCCTGCTGCACAATGACCAGGTTTCACAATGGATCAGTAAGATCTCAAGTCAGTTCAATAACACTGAAAAGGACCTGTAATCATAGTAAACCCAACACAATCTGCAGTGCATGCTCTTTGAACATACTGACCTTGTGGGCGTGAGCACCAGACAGAATATCCCGTAGGGGTCCTCGGACAGTTTCTGCAGCACTGGCAGGACGAACGCAGCCGTCTTTCCACTGCCAGTTTTTGCACAGCCCATGCAGTCCCGACCTTACAAAAAACAAACAAAATGAAACAGAATGAATGGGAGGGATATTCATTTTCCCTTTTATTCCACTCACATCCCTTCTTACCAGACAATTCTGAATATCTCACTGTATCCCTGAATACAAATCTGCCATGCAGGTACAATGGTTCCCCAGATGTTATCAATGCAGAATGACTGTGCGGCTCCACTGATCTTGAGTTTTGTTACAGTAATGGCAGTTGCCATTGGAGAACACGTTTGGGATAAATGAAACCAATGCTTTAGGTTTGTACCATGGTGAAACCTGAAAACAATTACAAGTCAAACATCACAACTTCAACTTCAGCAAACGCTGAATTGATGGAAATGAATAATTCAGAGATTCACAATCATTCCACCACCGCCCTAAACAAATGCAGAGCTTGTCCACACACACAAACATTACGTATATTATTATTACCAAACAAAAGCAGGTCTGGTGTACCCCAGCTCCCATTCCCATCCAACCAGTGCAAGCACTTTATTCCTGGGCGCTGCGTCGGTTCAGGGGTGGAACATCCCCACGTGTATCATTATCAACTTCCCTGGGTTTGTTCACGACACTTTTTTGCCGGCTGGATTGCAGACGGGAGTCTGCGCGTCACGTCACGGTCTGTGCAGACGGAGCGTGGACAGCTTTGGTAGATGAACAACAGTTCTGAGCAGAATCAAAATGGAGGTGGTGTTGAGAGAAATTCTAATCGCAGAAGTGGATCTATCGAAGTTCCCTTTGTGCTCCACCAGCTTCATAATTTACAGCATGATCAGAAAATGTATAGTAGAAACAGTCCCTGCTATAAAGAGATAATATAAACGTATGTTTTGTGTTATGAGACAAATTAATGTGTATTTTAACGGGCAGGATTCCCCCCCTCCCCCTCCCCCTCCCACAAAGGGGTTGTTAAACAGTACTGTATTTTGATCTGGGACAAAAATAGTTCAACGACTGCACATATGGTCACATATCTCACTTCAACTACCTGTTATTAAAGCTGATTTATTCTCCTTAATTCAAAGTAGGTTATTCCCTGTCCCTGATAGCCTTTCATCAATAACCAATTACACCTGCTGAAAATAACAGAGCGGTTTTAGGTTCATTTCAGCCGTTTAGCATTATTTTATTTTTTTACGTTTAAACCTTTAGAATAAATATCTGAATATTTGAAAAGTATTATAACTGTGTGGAAAAAGAGTCAAATCATTTTAATTTGTATTACAAATCATTCATAAGATAATGAATGCCATGACTGGAAGGCGATTCACACCCCCTGACTAGGTGGCAGTAGCACATGCAGTGAGGATTGGATCTGGTTGCTACTCGCTTCTTTGTCAGGCAGCGCTCCTCTATTGTTTTGAGCCGCGGCTGCTCCAGCGCAGGACCTCTTGAGAAGCTGCGCGGCTCTGCAGACTTTTAAGCCCATGGATGCGTGACTTGGTGACGTCTTTTCCGGCTGCGTTCACGCAGACGATGAATTTGGACAGGTTTTCCGCAGAATCTGTGCAGACTTAGTAAAGTCTGCGTATCGTGAACGCAGCCACAGTTCTGAGCAGAACCAAAGTCTGCGTATCGTGAACGCAGCCCCTTTCTTACGTGCCAATAACCACGTAGACAAAACCGTTCCGATCTCAGCTACACACAAGACACGTGCAGCATAACTTTTATATGGGAACTGTATAAACACGTGCGAGTAGTGTCCTGCGTTTTGAAGTCGGGAATTTCTCATTTGAAAGCTACACAAACTTGATTTCATGTGATCTGTGTTGATTCGAATACAGTGCGATTAATCCTAACCCTTCACTCTCAGCTCAGCACGACTGCGTGATTACTGCCTCAGGTAACCGGAGGGGGGTAAGCATATTATTGGAACAGCCCCGCCTCACCCGATCACATGTACAGCAGTGTCTAGTCGAGTTCAGAGGGTCTTGTCTGTAGATTGATTTGTGTGACGTTGTATTTAATAGACATATTGATTCAATACATTGTATATTTTTTAATGTTCAGTATAGTTCAATATATATCATTACTATAGCCTTACCTTCTAATATCGCCGGCACACAGCTCTGCTGGACTGGAGTCGGTTTATTTATGCCCATCTGTCTGCACTGCTGTGACAGCCACTCCGACAGCCCCAGAGCTGAGAAATCCGACATCTTTATATCCAAGTTGTCAGGCTCCTAAATATCGTTTACTGAGCGGGGTTATTTACCAGGATAGACAAGCGCTCGCTTTAACCCAAACTGTAAACGCGTGTGCTTACTCTAGCGTCGCATACATTATACACGGCCAATACGTCATCATGTGGCTGCTCGGCTTTGTGGGTGGGGGCAGTGTAGCGAAATTGAATTGCAGGCCAGTGTTATTGTACATCGTTCTGAGTAAGTTTGTTCCCAATTATTTTTACTTCTGTCTTTGCGACCATTCCTGACTAGTTTTAAACCTTGTTCTAGGGCGGCTAAGCAATAGTATTGGACAACAAACTATTTGGAATGATCTTTTTAATACTGTGTCGTCGAATGTGATGAAGGAATTAATAAAGTACACAACATTTGCAAAATGTCCGAAGCTGTGAACGAAGTGATGACGAATTAATGTTTTGCTATAACTGCGTAGGAAGTCCAAAAATGGTGTCACACTGTTCAGTCTAACTACCGCGTCACTGTGTTACACCGTTCAGTCACACTACCGCGTCACTGTGTTACACCGTTCAGTCACACTACCGCGTCACTGTGTTACACCGTTCAGTCTGACTACCGCGTCACTGTGTTACACCGTTCAGTCACACTACCGCGTCACTGTGTTACACCGTTCAGTCACACTACCGCGTCACTGTGTTACACCGTTCAGTCACACTACCGCGTCACTGTGTTACACCGTTCAGTCTGACTACCGCGTCACTGTGTTACACCGTTCAGTCTGACTACCGCGTCACTGTGTTACACCGTTCAGTCTGACTACCGCGTCACTGTGTTACACCGTTCAGTCTGACTACCGCGTCACTGTGTTACACCGTTCAGTCACACTACCGCGTCACTGTGTTACACCGTTCAGTCTGACTACCGCGTCACTGTGTTACACCGTTCAGTCACACTACCGCGTCACTGTGTTACACCGTTCAGTCTGACTACCGCGTCACTGTGTTACACCGTTCAGTCTGACTACCGCGTCACTGTGTTACACCGTTCAGTCTGACTACCGCGTCACTGTGTTACACCGTTCAGTCTGACTACCGCGTCACTGTGTTACACCGTTCAGTCTGACTACCGCGTCACTGTGTTACACCGTTCAGTCTGACTACCGCGTCACTGTGTTACACCGTTCAGTCTGACTACCGCGTCACTGTGTTACACCGTTCAGTCTAACTACCGCGTCACTGTGTTACACCGTTCAGTCTAACTACCGCGTCATTGTGTTATTTCAGTTATCTGTCACGCGTAATCAATGCAGGAAGAATGTGTAATAATATTTCAAATCCGATGTGTTGTTGTTGTTGTACACAAGCATATGTACTTTTTGTCAAGGTATCATGTATGCTCCATTTCTCTTATAAAAAAGCAGCTTGTTTGCAGTCCAGTTTGTGTACATTCCCACAGGTAGATTCAACCCTCCTTCAAAGAGCTTTTACTATCATCTTGCTTTGTTATGTTTTAATTTTTTTTTTATTTATTAAAAATGTTTTTTAAAAGACACATCATTTAAATAATTGACATAGAATAATACCATTTACAAAACAGGAAATCTTTCCTTTTGTTTTTTAAGGGCTAGCAGTGGACCCTATATTTGTATTTATTTTTTAAACAGTTCAGTCTACAGAACCTCACTCTGCAACAGCTTATCCAAGTGTGGAATGGGAGGAATAATATAATGTTGAATTCGTTTTTATTGAAAGGAAGACCATGAGAAATTATTCAGAAGTTAGTCAGTAAACAGGAATTACAGTGCAATATGCTTTGTTTGTTTGGTAAATTAAACCTTCATGTTTTTTTCTGGTGTGGTATTTGTGTACCTAGCCACTAGATGGCAGCAAATGACAAGCAAATGTATAAAATAAACTCGCCAATAGTTCATTAGAGACAAAACCGTACTAATATTCCAGGCCTCTCTATATAAGACTATAACATCACCTGTAATGAATTTTGCTGTATGAAATACATATGAAATGGATTAACATATTTTAAATACATATTTTCAGTAAGCTTCAAATGTCATTTGAATTTCTTTTTTTATGGTTATGGAGTTGTGTTGTTTCAATATAACATTTTTCTCTAAATCTGCCTTTAATGACCACTAGAGATGTGCAGCTGTAATTCCTGTCCCCTCAGAAACTGATTTTGCACAGAGATGTTCCATTGACTGTACAGTACTAGCATGTGTGATCCGGTGGTTAAAGAAAAGGGCTTGTAACCAGGAGGTCCCCAGTTCAAATCCCAGCTCACTCACTGGTGACCCTGAGCAAATCACTTAACCTCTTTGTGCTCCATCTTTCGGGTGAGGCATTGTTGTAAGTGACTCTGCAGCTGGTGCATAGTTCACACACATTGGTCTCTGCTGAATAAACAAATAGTTGCAGATACTAACTCACATTGCAGATACTAACTCACATGCAGATACTAACTGACATTGCAAATCACAGTTGTACTCACCCTAGTGGTCATTAATTAAAAGTACAAATAAAAGGAGAGCAAACAGGTAAAACATTGGTCTTAAATATCCCAGTTATCTTAACTAATGTATTCTTCTTGTTTAGATTCACTTTGTGTTTCAGTCGCCACATCCTGGTTTAAATCCCAGAAGTTTAAAGCACCCCTGTGACCTCAAAAGGGTTCTTAACATGTTCACACAGAACAATGAGGTGTTTTTTACATCCACAAGGGGGCAGTGTTGCCAGGGGACAGGTTAATCGTTGCACTCTGATGTATCTGCTGTACTGAGAGAGAAGACGTTGTTGAGAGTTCTATAGAGGCCTCAGGAGAGCTTTAAACTTTTGAATTGTTATCAGGATGTGATGACTGACACACAAAATGATACAAAGTGAATCTAGGGGTCCCCGAGTGGCTCACCTGGTAAAAGCACAGCGGCATGGTGGGCCGGGGGAGTCATACAGTGCAGGTTCGGGCACTTGCTGTGTGAAGTCACCGGTCTTCGCTGGGGATTTCAAAGGGAGCGTCGTATTGGCTCTGGTGCTCCCGTGGGTTAGGAAGCAGAACCTAAGGGACTGTTTCTCTTCATCGCTGGCCAGGCATCCAGTGAGCTCCAAGGCAGACAGCTGCAGGACTGGCCTTTGTCCTCCAGAGGTCGGTAGCTCACTGACATCCACTCTCGAGTTCCTGGGTGTAAAAGGCTTGGTCGTGGGATCGGAGGACGCCCACTGAACCTTCGGATCTCCTGCGCTGTGTGGGGAATTACTGCAGTGAGGAGAAAAAAGAATTGGACATTCCAAATTGGGGATAAAATCGTGGGGAAATAATAGGGCACACTAAATTAAAAAAGAAATATTAGGGAAATGTATACATTTCTGTACTGAATTCTACTATAAAAAAATGAGCTTTTCCAAACATTGCTAGTGCAGTAGGACTTAGAACATAAGAAGAACATAAGAACATAAGAAAGTTTACAAACTAGAGGAGGCCATTCAGCCCATCTTGTTCGTTTGGTTGTTAGTAGCTTATTGATCCCAGAATCTCATCAAGCAGCTTCTTGAAGGATCCCAGGGTGTCCGCTTCAACAACATTACTGGGGAGTTGGTTCCAGACCCTCACAATTCTCTTGTGTAAAAAGTGCCTCCTATTTTCTGTTCTGAATGCCCTTTATCTAATCTCAATTTGTGACCCTGGTCCTTGTTTCTTTTCACGTCAAAAAGTCCCCTGGGTCGACATTGTCTATACTTTTAGAATTTTGAATGATTGAATCAGATCACCACGTAGTCTTCTTTGTTCAAGACTGAATAGATTCAATTCTTTTAGCCTGTCTGCATACGACATACCTTTTAAACCCGGGATAATTCTGGTTGCTCTTCTTTGCACTCTTTCTAGAGCAGCATATCTTTTGTAACGAGGTGACCAGAACTGAACACAATATTCTAGGTGAGGTCTTACTAATGCATTGTAAAGTTTTAACATTACTTCCCTTGATTGAAATTCAACACTTCTCACAATATATCTGAGCATCTTGTTGGCCTTTTTATAGCTTCCCGCATTGTCTAGATGAAGACATTTCTGAGTCAACATAAACTCCTAGGTCTTTTCATAGATTCCTTCTTCAATTTCAGTATCTCCCATGTGATATTTATAATGCACATTTTTATTGCCTCGTGCAGTACTTTACACTTTTCTCTATTAAATGTCATTTGCCATGTGTCTGCCCAGATCTGAATGCTGTCTAGATCATTTTGAATGACCTTTACTGCTGCAACAGTGTTTGCCACTCCTCCTATTTTTGTGTCGTCTGCAAATTTAACAAGTTTGCTTACTATACCAGAATCTAAATCATTAATGTAGATTAGGAATAGCAGAGGACCTAATACTGATCCCTGTGGTACACCACTGGTTACCTCGCTCCATTTTGAGGTTTCTCCTCTAATCAGTACTTTCTGTTTTCTACATGTTAACCACTCCCTAATCCATGTGCATGCATTTCCTTGAATCCCTACTGCGTTCAGTTTGAGAATTAATCTTTTATGCGGGACTTTGTCAAAAGCTTTCTGGAAATCTAAATAAACCATGTCGTATGCTTTGCAATTATCCATTGTCGATGTTGGATCCTCAAAAAAATCAAGCAGGTTAGTTAGACACGATCGCCCTTTCCTAAAACCATGCTGACTGTCTCCCAGGATATTGTTACCATATAGGTAATTTTCCATTTTAGATCTTATTTTTGTCTCCCTTTTTGTGGATCAGTATTACGTTTGCAATTTTGCAGACTGTCGGTACAACCCCTGTATCAAGAGTCTGTTGCATGATCTTGGTTAGTGGTTTGTAAATAACTTCTTTCATTTCTTTGAGTACTATTGGGAGGATCTCATCCGCCCAGGGATTTGTTTATTTTAAGAGCTCCTAGTCCCTTTAACACTTCTGCCTCTGTTATGCTGAAGTTATTTAAAACTGGATAGGAACAGGTCGACATGTGGGGCATGTTGTCCGTGTCCTCCTTTGTAAAACCTGTGAAAAGTAATCAATATATTTGCTATTTTTTTCTTCATCTATGATGTTGCTATTTGTATCTCTTAGACATTTAACCTCCTCTTTGAATGTTCTCTTGCTGTTATAATATTGGAAAAACATTTTGGAATTGGTTTTAGCCCCTTAGCAATATTGATTTCTATCTCTGTCTTGGCCTTTCAAACTTCCTTTTTGACTTGTGTTTGCAGTTTCAAGTACTCTTTCTCTGTACTTTGTTTTGGTCCCTTTTAAACGCTCTGTAAAGTGCCTTTTTTCGCTGAATTTTTTTTAAATTGATCTATTAAACCATTTTGGCCATTTTGTTTTCGATTTAGATTTGTCTACTTTTGGGATGTAATTGTTTTGCCTCTAGTACTACATTTTTAAAAACAGACATCCTTTTTCTGTGGATGTTTTCTCTATTTTACTCCAATCTACTTCTGTTAGTCTCTGTTTCATACCTTCATAGTTTGCTTTTCTAAAATTGTAAACCTTAGCTTTTGTCATTACTTTTGGGATTTTAAAAATCATTTCAAATGAGACCATGTTGTGGTCTGAGTTTTCCAATGGCTCTCTGACCTCTGTGACTTATGACATATGGACGCACTCAGTACAATATTATTTATTAACATTAAAGGTAACGTGAGATGAAAAGTAAGATAGCCCTTCTGTAAAAACATAAAAATATACAAAGGAGAGGAGGCCATTGTCTTTTTCCTGGCAGCTGATTAATCCCAAATCTCTGAGTTGGGTCTTAAAGGATCCTAAGCATGAACAGGACAAGGTAACCCATTCCATACTTTCACATCTCTCTGTGGAAAGTCTCCACTCAATCTCCAGCAGGGTTCTTAATGTATTTGTTGGGGTTAACTTCAATCAAGTCCCCTAATTCTTTGTTCTAGCCTGAGTACAGTGAACTCCTCTTAAGGGTTAGGGCTCTGGGCTCTTGACCGAGGGTCGTTGGTTCAACCCAGGTGGGGACACTGCTGCTGTACCCTTGAGTAAGGTACTTTACCTAGATTGCTCCAGTAAAACCCAACTGTATAAATTGGTAATTGTATGTAAAAATAATGTGTAAAAAATAATGTAATTGTATGTAAAAAAGTGATATCTTGTAACAATTGTAAGTAAGCCCTGGATAAGGCGTCTACTAAGAAATAAATATAATATAATAATATCCTTCATTTACCAGCAATGCTATCTTTACTGACAGTGTGGAACAGTACATTCCATGGCCTTGTCACACACAAGCACACAATGAATGAGCATTCAGGCTTGTCGTCTGCATTGAAATCTTAAACAGGATGTTAATCAGTCTTTCTTTTAGAATGTGGCGTTCTGGTCTTTATTCCTCAGAGCAATGTGTTTAATTTACAGCTCAGTCATGTTGGATGTGTATTGCTGGTCATGCACAGGGATTATAAACCTTGCCCTAATTGATCAGCTTTGGGTGTAGCTAACACAATGATTCAATACATCTTACTTGCTGAACCATTCCTTTAGCTACACAGGTCTCTACAGTTTTGAAAGGAGCATATGCTACAGCAGATGTACTGTATTTTCATTGTATATATCTTGTACACCAGGTTAAAGACATTGCTCAGTTTCCATGCCTTTACTTTTAAGTCATTTCACTCCAGCAGTGTCTTCTGGGTCATGTTGGGTCATGTTGCTGGCTGAAAGCATGTCAGTCAATAGAGGAAGCAGCTGGTTAGTTTATGAAAGGGTGGGATCATTTCTGCAGGTGACCAAGGAAGTGCAACACTACCTGAAAGCATAGCTTGCAAACAGAGAATAACCTTGTATCAGATATCTTGTTTTAAAATGAAAATACATGTGTTTCTTTCAAATCTGCACAATTGAGACAATTGTCTACAATTATTTGCAGCCAACAAAATGTATAAATGACTGTATAAAAATATATTGTGCATAGAAAACCAATGACTGTTCAAGAACACATGGGAACTCATGTTTGTTACAGTAATTATAATTTATTTCTGAAGCTTTGACTGAGTTCAGGAGCATTACCTCCAGTTGCCTGCCATAGACATAAGTAACACAGGCTAGATTGGCTAAGGTATCTTTATATTAGTAAGTGCTAGCACCATCTATTGCACTGCTGTGGATTGCCAGCAGAACCAAATGAATACTTGATCCATCTCAATGGTGATCTACACTTGCTTTTTAACATTTTTTTCAAGCCAGTCAATACAATATTACTGCCATTGAGACCAATGCTGGTCTGGGATTAGTAGATTACAGCATTGCCGATTGAGCAGCTGCTTCCAATGGTGTAATACTGTCTGCATTGATGAAAGAGCAGTCACTGCCTTACATCAGCAGTATTAGCAGTGCTGGCACTCAGCATTCCAGCAGGGATTTCACTCCTATGAGCTCCAAGCTCAGGGAGTCCGTATTTCAACTTGCCACGTGAAACACAGTGTAGTATAAAATGTGTAATGTATCAAACCAAGGCCCTCGGCTGAAATGGTTTTTCTGCTACAGCTCAGTCTGAACTGAGAATAGCACACACAACTTGGATTTTCATTCACTTGGTGAAAGAAATCTGTTTGCAAGCCATGCTTTCAGATATTGTTGCACTTCCTGGGTTATTTTAACCTTGAGAGTGTCCCCACCCCTTTATTGGTTTCTTCCCTGTCAATAACCAATCACAGCTGCTTCCCCTGTTGACTGACACGCTTACAGCCAGTGACATGACCCAGAAGACACTGCTGGAGTTATCAAGGAAGTAAAGCAGTAAGAGACTTCCTGGCAGGCAAGGTAAGCACACTGAGAAAATCCTTTAGCCTCGTGGAATTCCAGATTTTAAAATGAAAACACATGTTTGCTATACTGTGTCTCAATTAAAAACGGCATATTTGAGACCTGTTTACTAATAGAAGTGCAAAATGGGTAAAAGCTGTAAATATTTTGTCAGCTGCAATCACTTTAATGGAACTCAGCTCAGGCACCTGTATCTATAATGTCGCCCCTGTAGTGAGTGGATTCCTCCCATTCAGCGGAGTGGGCTGCAGCTCATCAGAGACTCAATACCTTGCTTAGCCAGCATTCCCCCAGGGTGCTGGGAGAGCCAGCAGACATTCCTCCAATCAGAGCATCACTACAGACATTCCTCCAATCAGAGCATCACTACAGACATTCCTCCAATCAGAGCATCATTACAGACATTCCTCCAATCAGAGCATCATTACAGACATTCCTCCAATCAGAGCATCACTACGGACATTCCTCCAATTAGAGCATCATTACTGCTACCATCCGCACTGAACGCAATGACATCAGGTCAGGTCAAGCCTAGGCACTGCTAGCTATTGTACAATCACTCCACCTTTGCTGGGGTTCAGCCACTGTCCACAGTGAGGGCTAGCAGGAGTAAGAAATGGGCTTCCCTCCAAGTTTTATATTTTTTATTACAGACCCACTTGTCTTGCAAGCTGTCACATTAAACTTTCTTCTGTGAAGTCATCTTTTGCCTGTCATTTACCAGCCGCTATACTGAAATGGCCCTGTATAAAACAAGCTGCATATCAATTTTTGAAGAAAGAAATAGATATTAAAGAGTAATGTTAATAAACGTTTACCACAGTAAAAGCATAGCAAAGTGTAATAAAGCAAAGCATTGGTAAGCATTGTAAAGCCTAGAAAGGTATGGTGAAGAATATTTAAAAAGACATGGGAAACTATGGGAAATGCATAGTATAGCCATTGGAAAATTGCACAATGATGTGGTGGCTTATTGATGTTATTACAAAGAGAGGAAGAACAAAGATGCCACAGCTGCTCCTGTCCTTCAGAGCTCTGAAGAATTTGCCATTTAGAAGAGCGGTGATGGAAACTGGATCAGTCACACTGCCAGGAGCTGGGTGGGATTCTTTCAGACAGTTCTATGCCTTCTTGACCCTTCACATTCTCCCAAAGAAGAGCAGAGAGAGCACACTTACTGCTTCCTAAAACTGTCTGAAAAAAGATCTACTAGTAATTGCACTGTACAGTAAAGGGTTGGTACAATAGATATTGTGATATTGTTGGTAATTTGATTATTTATGTACTGAAAAATTATTATTGCCAATAATCGTGTTTCTGAGCATAAAGAGAGGCGTGTTAAGAGTCATGTAATTTAGGGGGTCCTGGAGTGGCAGTCACCTGGTGCGCAGGTGAGTCATACAGCGCAAGTTCACGTCCTGGCTGTGCACAGCTGTCAGTCTTCACTGGGGACTCCGAAGGGAGCTGCATTGGCCCAGGCGTTCCTGTGGGTTAAGGAGGCAAAACCAGGTACTGTTTCTCCTCATCGCGCTACAGCAAACCCAGACACCCAGTGAGCTCAAAGAGACACCTGCAGGGCTGGCCTTGTCCTCCAGAGGTCAGTATCTCGCTAACATCTGCTCTCAAGTTCCTGGTTAAGAGGAAGCCGACTCGGTCGTGGGATCGGAGGACACCCACTGAACCTTCAGGTCTCCTGAGCCGTGTGGGGAACTGCTGTGGTGAAGGGGAAAACGATTGGGCATTCCATATTGGGAGAAAATCGGGGAAAAATAATAATGGACACACTAATTAAAAAAAGTCATTTAGAGTAATTGCAGCTAAAAATATAATTTAATAAATATTACACATTTTAACTTATATTAGCTCCATGGGTTTCAAATGTGCAGTTTTGAAAGAACACATAACAAATATGTTCATTTTAAAACATGATATCTGGTTAGGTTAAAGGAAGTTTCAATCTTCTCTGCCTTTTTCTGAGGAAATGTTGTATACTTGAACTTCCTGGGTCATTTCACCCCAGCAGTGTCTTCTGGGTCATGTTACTGGCTGAAAGCATGTCAATCAATAGGGGAAGCAGCTGATTGGTTATTGACAGAAAAGAAGCCAGTGAGTGGGGGACAATTTTACCCTCCAGGTGAAACGATGAAGCAAGGGCATCTTTACATTGTTAAATGGATTTCAATAAGAACAGAAGATTTACGAGCGAGAGGGGGTCATTCTGCCCATCTATGCTTGTCTGGTCCCTAGTACCTGATTGATCTCACAGCTTTTTTGAGTCTTAAAGTATCCTAATGATTCAGCCCACTGACCTTCAGTGGGTAATTGCTACAGTGAGGGAGTGCAATTGAACTTTTGAAATTGGGGAAATAATAAGGGGTATAAGACCACTGTTCCTGCTCCCCATGCTTAGAATTCCTGTCTGTTTGACCTCCATGAAACTCACACCCAAACTCACATCCACAGATGTATGTTCCATTCAAATACCAAGATCTCACTGACATAAACAAGCCAGGCAGCCTGTCCCTGCAACAGGAATACTCTCTGTATACTGTCCCTACAACAAGAATACTCTGTGTATACTGTCCCTACAGCAGGAATACTCTCTGTATACTGTCCCTACAACAGGAATACTCTCTGTATACTGTCCCTACAACAGGAATACTCTCTGTATACTGTCCCTACAACAGAAATGCTCTCTGTATACTGTCCCTACAACAGGAATACTCTCTGTATACTGTCCCTACAACAGGAATGCTCTCTGTATACTGTCCCTACAACAGGAATACTCTCTGTATACTGTCCCTACAACAGGAATACTCTCTGTATACTGTCCCTACAACAGGAATGCTCTGTGTATACTGTCCCTACAACAGGAATGCTCTCTGTATACTGCCCCTACAGCAGGAATACTCTCTGTATACTGTCCCTACAACAGGAATGCTCTCTGTATACTGTCCCTACAACAGGAATACTCTCTGTATACTGTCCCTACAACAGGAATACTCTCTGTATACTGTCCCTACAACAGGAATGCTCTCTGTATACTGTCCCAACAACAGGAATGCTCTGTGTATACTGTCCCTACAACAGGAATACTCTCTGTATACTGTCCCTACAACAGGAATACTCTGTGTATACTGCCCCTACAACAGGAATACTCTCTGTATACTGTCCCTACAACAGGAATGCTCTCTGTATACTGCCCCTACAACAGGAATACTCTCTGTATACTGTCCCTACAACAGGAATGCTCTCTGTATACTGTCCCTACAACAGGAATGCTCTCTGTATACTGTCCCTACAACAGGAATGCTCTCTGTATACTGTCCCTACAACAGGAATGCTCTCTGTATACTGTCCCTACAACAGGAATACTCTGTGTATACTGTCCCTACAACAGGAATGCTCTCTGTATACTGTCCCTACAACAGGAATGCTCTCTGTATACTGTCCCTACAACAGGAATACTCTCTGTATACTGTCCCTACAACAGGAATGCTCTCTGTATACTGTCCCTACAACAGGAATGCTCTCTGTATACTGTCCCTACAACAGGAATACTCTCTGTATACTGTCCCTACAACAGGAACACTCTCTGTATACTGTCCCTACAACAGGAATGCTCTCTGTATACTGTCCCTACAACAGGAATACTCTGTGTATACTGTCCCTACAACAGGAATGCTCTCTGTATACTGTCCCTACAACAGGAATACTCTCTGTATACTGTCCCTACAACAGGAATACTCTGTGTATACTGTCCCTACAACAGGAATGCTCTCTGTATACTGTCCCTACAACAGGAATACTCTCTGTATACTGTCCCTACAACAGGAATA